>CAUJRU010000008.1:540413-727522 GCA_963277665.1 Viscum album
TTTATGTTGCATTTTTTATGCTTTATGTTGTGTTTTTTAGGGTTTATGTTACAATTATACAGTTTATGTAGTGCTTTGGCACGCACGTCGCAACGCGTGCAAATTTGCAATATTTATTTACCTACTAACTACTGTAGAAGTGGCGAGCAGGGTCGAACCACAGAGAGAATGTGAGTAGACACTAGAAATGTCCTTTTGGAGGAATGTTCAGGCGAATGGGCTTTAATTGTGTGATTAACAACTAAGTTCTAAAAACTAAATGACTATTTTAAAAATGACTAATTAAATTAACTAAAACTATCTAAGTGAACTTAGCTATGAAAGAAACTGGCAGAGATGGAAGTGTCAGAGTCGTGATGTCCGTTCAAGTGCATGCAATGTCAATTATTTAGTCCCCACATTTGAATATTTATTTATTCAATTATCACCGATTCCAAATTTAATCAAAATACTATCTGGTCTCGTTCTCTGATGTTAGACAATATTTTAATGTTTACACAAATTATCCGTCATTTCGTTCTCTGTCCTGACGAATAATTTGTGCATCATTAAAGCACTGAATCACTTGGTGAAATACGACGACCCGTTTCTCACAAAGTCGAAGTATCTACCTGCGTTGGGTTCGCTCACATGAGATTACTTATTAGGTATCACTCATGCAAGTTTGAAGGAGAGCGCACACAAAATATTAATTTTTCAATTAATATATTTATTTATTCAAAATTCGATTGCGCGCTTGATTGAATTCCAGATAAATAAATTCTTTGATGAACTCCCATTCGTGATTACTTATTAGGTATCACACAAACGAGCACCAAAGCATGTGTGCAGAGCCCAAATGACAATTAATTTCAACGCAGATATAATTAATTAAATAAACATCCAATTAAAATTAATTTAAAAGGAAATCAAACATGAAGATAAATTAAAGACATGCATTCACCATCACATTTATCACAACTCTGGCATCAATGAATTAGCCCGCCATCATGACGACAAAGCAGCACATAAAATAATAAACAGAAATCACCGTGCTCATGTCGTCGTAATTGTCACCATAAGATGCCGTCAACGATCGCAAAACAATAACCATCGCTCCGCTCCGTGCAGTCGCTGACGCCGCACCTGAATCAAACCACCGCGTCGCTGAAAAATATGTTTTGATCTGCGCTCGCTCTCGCCGTGCGATGTGAATCTTCGGAGGCCAAGAAAATCGCTGCGCACGTCGATGAGAGCTCCCGGCTTCTTGGTGTACCTGTTGCACTTGAAGTGGAGGGATATGGAGAGGGCGAGGGGTAGCGGGGGCTGGCCGAGGCCTTGGAGGAGAGGGCAGTGGGGTGCGGGTTAGGAGTGCGGCCGGGGAGCGGGGTCGGCCGGGCTGTGCAGCAGGAGGCGAGCCGGTGAGCGGGGTCGGCCGGGCTGTGGCGTTGAGCGGGTCCAGCGGGATAAGCAGGGGAGGGCCGCCGTGGTGTGCTGGAAGGGTTGCGGCCGAGAGGAGGCGGCCGGTATATAGGAGGGGAGGCGCCGCGGGTCCAGGGGGAGATGAGGGTGGCGGCGGGTCCAGCCGGATATGAGGGTGGCTGCAGGCGGCTGGGGGTGCGCATTGGGGGTCGAAGGGCTGGCCGGGTTCAGGGGAGAGGATCCGGCGGGGTGGCTGTGCGGCGCTGGTTAAGGGAGCGGAGGGCGACCTGCGGGCCTGTGGCGCGGGTGAGAGGGAGAAAAAGGGGGGGCCGGCGGGTTCGGAATGGAGAGGGGGGGAGTGACGGGGTCCAGCCGGTTAGAGAAAAAAGTGGAGGCGGGTAGAAGCGGGAGAGAAAAATATGGTGGTGGCTGGAATTGGGGAGAAAAAAAATAAAACAAAAGAAAAATGTTAATTTCGAATTAAAAAACTAATTAAATATAATATTACTATAAACTAATACCAAATACTATTTTATTAATGCAATAAAATAATGAAATAAAATACTAATTAAGATATACATACTAATAAAAATTAATAAAATAAACTAAACTAAAATTAGTGAAACTAATAATAATAATATATTGTTAAATATAATATATAAAATTAATATAACTAATAGAGATACTAAATTACTAATATAAGTATATAAATTAACTAAAAATTATCAAAATATCTAAATTACTACAAAACTACAAAAATAAACTAAAAATATAAAAATTGGTTAAACTAATTAATTAAAACTAAGTTAGAAATTTATAAAAAAATATGTAAAAATCCATGTACATCAAATCCCCCACACTTAAACTTTTGCACTCCTGGGCAAAACAATCAGAAAGAAAAAACAAGTGGACCCATAGACAAATCAAAACATCAAAATTACATGTTCAAAATTTTCCAATCTCTTTCCTCATAATATATCATGCTTCATTTAAAACTTTAGTTTCAAAAACAATTTTTCTTTCACTTGCATTTTTTTCAAAACAAGTACGTGCACTCATTCATCATGTGACCTACCTTACCATCACTCTCATCTCTCAAAAAGATTTGATCAATGTTTTTCTCAGTTCTCATGCACATGCATGCTTACCATAGGCTTGAAATGAATTTCACATCTCCACTAGTGGAAATCAAAATAATGTACCAATCTCAAGGACTTTACATGTGGTTCAAATGTTTCTGAAGCTGTGGGACGGTGGGTTAAAAAAAATATTGACATCTTTTTGGTAAAAAGGAGGTTTGAATCTTGAAATAAATGCATGATAAGTCAATCCAAATGTCTCCCTCAAACTCTCTCTCCCCCACACTTAAAATATTGCTTGTCCCCAAGCATTTGATAATCCAATGTTTCACTCTTTTTTTTTACACAACTCACTCAAATAAGATGGGTAGGAAAAACATGTGTGTATCAGTTCCAAAACCCCATGAAATAAATGTCAGACAATAATCCCAAAGAAAGGTACACAAGTAGCGTATACGATGTAACATCTCAATGAAGGTAGGTCATATAGAAAACTTTCTAGTTCCTGGAGTAATGGATCATCACTTTGATAGGTATCCCCAAAGTCGAGGTTTACCGCGTAATGACCACCAATGTACTCATTGTTGGAACTCAAAAGGATTCTATAGTCCTATATCAAAATAATATGAAATGAATGTGGCTACTGTGAAAAAGAACTCATATGATCAGGATGGAATAATGTCAATCCATGTACATCAAATGAATCACTGCCCCTCGAAGAACCCTCTCCATGAGTAAGTCTCTCTCCCCCACACTTAGATTGAAATCATCATGAAAAAATTCAAGAAATTGGTAGGGAAGGGTATCGGCTTAGGCTCATCCTAAAAGGCTCCTGCATGGCTTCTAAGGGCTATACGAAGGAGAAAATGTTTGGGTGGCTCAGTGGGTCAACGGGGCTAAAATATCAAACAGATGCCTCGATCATTTTACTGCAACTTTCAAAAATTCCTATCGCTTTGATGGAAAAACATGGCAAGTTCTAGAAGACAAAACATGGTTGAGATTCCCTCAAGAAAAATAGAAATAAGAGATGATTGTAAAATGGCTCAGAGTCCTCACGGGTATGGAAATATAATGCTGGACAGCACAGGTGAGCATGAGTGCAAATAAGTGTCTCAAACAAAATACAAGTTTTTGAAAAACATTTTTGAAGCATGAAATAATATCAGCAATCATCTAAGTCATGAGAGAAAGGATCAGAGAATTCCAAAACAAGAATCAGGTGCTCAAATTGCCTAGGGACATAAGTGGTATGTTCCCAACTGTGTTGCGACAAGAATACAATAGCTTTTATGTGGGTTCATCAATGACAAGAATGTTAGTTTTTTTTCATTTTTCAAAAAGTTTCTCTCTCTCTTTTTTTTTACATGGTGTTTTTGGAAGCATAAAATATGGAAAAAAATAGAACACTTCCCTGTGTAAGTGCAGATTGACGCGGAGAGGTTGTTTGTATCCGATGAAGCTCCAGAAATGGTATACCTGTAAAACCTACACATTGATAGCACATACTCGCATCATATCAAAGAAGTCACACCATAATAAAAAAATGTGGATGATAAAAATATTTAAAATGAATTTAAACCCACTACTGTGCCGGGAGAAAACAGATTGTTGTAAATGCATGCCATTTTATTTAAAATAAAACTAAATGAAATGAAATTAAATGCAGTGAAAAGAAAACAAACAAATGATGGGTTTCCTCCCATTGAGCGCTAAGTTTACTTCGTCTTCAGCTAGACGTTATTGGAACTCCACCAGGATCGAATGGAAATGTAAACCATGCATCTGCTTCTTTTTCAGTAGGAGCGCGGAATCCATTCGTTGAAGAAGAGTTTATCCTGCAAGCTGCACAAAATCTCAGTGGAATCTTGTTAGAATAATGGATGTGTGGAATGAAAGGAAAATATGCCAACTCACAAGGGAATGAATATACCTCACCTGAAGAAAGACTCATCGAATTGTTGAATTTTGGGAAAATGTCATCAATGGAAAGATTAAGAAGAATACCTCTACGAATTCTCACAGGTGAAAAAATACCTTTACTAGGCTCCTTCAGTGGTTGACTAATATCCTTCACATCCTTGAATGCAGTATCTGGGTTGATGATGTATCCTAATTCGTTTTCACATCCAACCACTAGCACAGGGAAATCTATTGGTTTCCAACTCAATTCATACTTGATGGCTTCATTGATTGTGCCAAGGTCAAAAATATTGTTAGCATATGTGGGTATTTCAAGTGAAGTGTTTTTAACCTCGACGCATGGAGCAAGTGGCGCAGGATCAATTGGAGCAGATGACTCCATTGTGTCAAGAATGACATCTTTTTCAATTTTTTCTTCTATATCACCCTCATAATTTTTCTCTGTTGGTTCATGTGTCACCACGAAATCAGGATCCTCCAAGCAATCCCATTCTTCCATTGTTTCTAGAAAATTATGAGTGTTCTCTTCCACCAATGCTGATTGATTCTTCGACTCCAGAAATGTTTCAGATGTCTCCATTTTAGAAAAAGTTTCGGACTCACAAAGATTTTCATAAAGAGGTGATTCAATGTCATTTGAAGTGATGTCCTCTTGAGTGTGGCAATCCACTGTCTCTTGGTTCAATTCTAAATCTATCATGGTAAAGAATGATCCTAGTTCAATGTCCTCTTCATCCTCAAAAGGTGCAGTTTGATAAACATTGAATGTGTCCTTTTTCACTTTGGGATGACTAGGTTGTGAATTCACAGAAGGACATGAAATCACATTTTCTGAGGGACCATTATGTTCAACAGGGCGGAAGACCAAGCTCTCATATTCTGGAAATGTGATTAGATTGGAAGAATTATTTTGTGATGGAGGGGAGTCATCAATTGTATGATAAGAAGGCAGATCAATCCCATTATCAGACTCGGGAGATAGATGTTGTTCAAATGGAACCTCTATTGCACTCTCCTCAAAAGAATTGTTTTGAATTGGATCATCAAGGGGTAATGAAGCATCTAGTTCGGAAATATGATTCATTTGATTTACTAAATTATTCACTTGATTTTCTAGATCTTTTATTGAGGAAACCAACTTTGCATTGCATTCATCTTGAAGTTCAAACCTCCGATTGGTCTCAGTGATAGCACAATGCAACATGTGTTCAATTATTGAATCATTTGTTTGACATGAATTGTTAAGTTCTAAATTTTCATGAATGCATTGACTTTGAAAATGATTAACAGATGTATAAGGACTTGTTTCATAGCATGATGAAATGTTCTCATATGGATCATAGCATGGACTTGAATAAAGATCATTGAAATAAACGGGATTACCTGGATAGATCATGGGCGGTGAATCGTTATACGTCATACCTTGAGTCGGGGCTGCATAGGGCGGGTACTGGTTGTAATGGTGTGGTGCGGCCCACGTCATTCCGAGCTTCTGGGTGTCTTGAAAATTCCTGCAATGAAAAATTCCCAGAGTAGTAAACTGTTGTTTTTTTTTGACCTAAATCACTCTTTTAAAGGAACTCCTAATGCTACTATTCTCCCCGGAAACGGCGCCAGAAATTTGGCATGCACGTCGAAACGCGTGCAAATTTGCAATATTTATTTACCTACTAACTACTGTAGAAGTGTCGAGCAGGGTCGAACCACAGAGAGAATGTGAGTAGACACTAGAAATGCCCTTTTGGAGGAATGTTCAGGCGAATGGGCTTTAATTGTGTGATTAACAACTAAGTTCTAAAAACTAAAAATCTATTTTAAAAATGACTAATTAAATTAACTAAAACTATCTAAGTGAACTTAGCTATGAAAGAAACTGGCAGAGATGGAAGTGTCAGAGTCGTGATGTCCGTTCAAGTGCATTAAATGTCAATTATTTAGTCCCCACATTTGAATATTTATTTATTCAATTATCACCGATTCCAAATTTAATCAAAATACTATCTGGTCTCGTTCTCTGATGTTAGACAATATTTTAATGTTTACACAAATTTTCCATCATTTCGTTCTCTGTCCTGACGAATAATTTGTGCATCATTAAAGCACTGAATCACTTGGTGAAATACAACGACCCGTTTCTCACAAAGTCGAAGTATCTACCTGCGTTGGGTTCGCTCACATGAGATTACTTATTAGGTATCACTCATGCAAGTTTGAAGGAGAGCGCACACAAAATATTAATTTTTCAATTAATATATTTATTTATTCAAAATTCGATCGCGCGCTTGATTGAATTCCAGATAAATAAATTCTTTGATGAACTCCCATTCGTGATTACTTATTAGGTATCACACGAACGAGCACCAAAGCATGTGTGCAGAGCCCAAATGACAATTAATTTCAACGCAGATATAATTAATTAAATAAACATCCAATTAAAATTAATTTAAAAGGCAATCAAACATGAAGATAAATTAAAGACATGCATTCACCATCACATTTATCACAACTCTGACATCAATGAATTAGCCCGCCATCATGACGACAAAGCAGCACATAAAATAATAAACAGAAATCATCGTTCTCATGTCGTCGTAACTGTCACCATAAGATGCCGTCAACGATCGCAAAACAATAACCATCGCTCCGCTCCGTGCAGTCGCTGACGCCGCACCTGAATCAAACCACCGCGTCGCTGAAAAATATGTTTTGATCTGCACTCGCTCTCGCCGTGCGATGTGAATCTTCGGAGGCCAAGAAAATCGTTGCGCACGTCGATGAGAGCTCCCGGCTCCTTGGTGTACCTGTTGCACTTGAAGTGGAGGGATATGGAGAGGGCGAGGGGTAGCGGGGGCTGGCCGAGGCCTTGGAGGAGAGGGCAGTGGGGTGTGGGTTAGGAGTGCGACCGGGGAGCGGGGTCGACCGGGCTGTGCAGCAGGAGGCGAGCCGGTGAGCGGGGTCGGCCGGGCTGTGGCGTTGAGCGGGTCCAGCGGGATAAGCAGGGGAGGGCCGCCGTGGTGTGCTGGAAGGGTTGCGGCCGGGTCCAGCCGAATATGAGGGTGGCTGCAGGCGGCTGGGGGTGCGCGTTGGGGGTCGAAGGGCTGGCCGGGTTCAGGGGAGAGGATCCGGCGGGGTGGCTGTGCGGCGCTGGTTAAGGGAGCGGAGGGCGACCTGCGGGCCTGTGGCGTGGGTGAGAGGGAGAAAAAGGGGGGGGCCGGCGGGTTCGGAATGGAGAGGGGGGAGTGACGGGGTCCAGCCGGTTAGAGAAAAAAGTGGAGGCGGGTAGAAGCGGGAGAGAAAAATATGGTGGTGGCTGGAATTGGGGAGAAAAAAAATAAAACAAAAGAAAAATGTTAATTTCGAATTAAAAAACTAATTAAATATAATATTACTATAAACTAATACCAAATACTATTTTATTAATGCAATAAAATAATGAAATAAAATACAAATTAAGATATACATACTAATTAAAATTAATAAAATAAACTAAACTAAAATTAGTGAAACTAATAATAATAATATATTGTTAAATATAATATATAAAATTAATATAACTAATAGAGATACTAAATTACTAATATAAGTATATAAATTAACTAAAAATTATCAAAATATCTAAATTACTACAAAACTACAAAAATAAACTAAAAAAATAAAAATTGGTTAAACTAATTAATTAAAACTAAGTTAGAAAGTTATAAAAAAATATGTAAAAATCCATGTACATCATGCTTTTAGGGTTTATGTAGCATTTTTTGGGTTTATGTTGCGTTTTTTTGTTTATGTTGCATTTTTAGTGTTTTTGTTGCATTTTTTAGGGTTTATGTAACGTTTTTAGGGTTATGTATCTATTTGATGTCGTTTTTAGGGTGTTAATGGTTGTTTATGGTTTATAGTGTTTTTTAGGAATTTTAAGGGTTGTAACAGGTGTTTATGGTTTTTTATGGTATCTGATGATTTTTAATGGTTTTTGGTGGTTTTTATGGGTTTATTTGTTTTTTGGGGATTGATAGGGGTTGTTAGGGTTTTAGTGTGTTTTAGGGTTTGTTTGATTATTGTATAGGTTTTTAGGGTTTATATAATGTGTTTTAGTGTTTTTTGGGTTCTTTAGGGTTTTTTTGTGTTCTTTACAGTTTAATATGGTTCTTTAAGATTTATTAGGGTTCTTTAGGGTTTATTAGTGTTCTTTAGGATTTTTTGTAGTTTATTAGAATTTTTATTGCATATTATGGTTTTATTGGGATTTTGTAAGCATTAATAGCTTTTTCTAGGGTTTATCAGCCTTTTTTAGGTTTATTTTGGATTTATTTGGGTTTAATATGTTTTAATTTTTTTATTAGGGTTTAGTAACGTGTATTTGGGTTTATTACGATTTATTAGGGTTTATTATGATTTGTTAGGGTTTATTGCGGTTTATTAGTGGTTTGTTATGGTTTGTTTCAGTTTGTTATGATTTATTTGGCATTATTAGGATTTGTTACAATTTATTTGGGGTTGTTAGGGTTTATTACGATTTATTTTGGGGTTATTAGGTTTTGTAAGGGTTTTTAGAGTGTGTTGTAGTTTTTTTGAGTTGTTTTGGGTTTTATGCGTTTTTTGGGTTTTATGGGTGTGTTTGGATTTTTATTATCATTATCAATATTATTATCATTATCACATGAAAATCAACATGCATGTGCATTGTTATTTATTTTTTATAAGCATGCACGTATAAGCGTTATTATTATTGTAATTATTACAATTAGTATTATTAATATTATTATCAAATGTAAAAGAACATGCACATGCATGTGCCTTCTTATTTACTATTATTTATTTATTATTATCTACTATGAACATGCATATGCAATGCACTTGTGTTATTATTTTATTATTATTATTGTTGTTGTTGTTTGTATCATCAAATACAAATGCACAAGCACGTGCATTGTTATTTATTATTTATTACCATGCACATGCATGCATCACTATCATTATCATTACCATTACATGTAAATGAAAATACACGTGCATTATTATATATTATTTATTAACATGCACATGAAAAAGAAATGCACTTGCGTTATTCTATTATCACATGTGTTATTATTATTTATTCTCATGCACGTGCACACACAATGCACTTGCGTTATTCTATTATCACATGTGTTATTATTTATTATTTATTATCATTCACATGAAAATGCACATTCACGTGGACTTTGTTATTATTTACTATTTATTACCATGCACGTGCACATGCACATGAACATGCACATGCACTTGGATGTGCGTTATTATTTATTATTTATTATCATTCACATGCACATGCACATACACATGCAATTCACATGTGTTATTATTTATAATTTATTATTTATTATCATTCACATGCAAATGTTCATGCATATGCACATGCACGTGCGTTATGATTTGTTATTTAAACAATTCACATGAACATGCACATGCATGTGCATTATTACTAATATTTTTATTTGGGGTATTTTTAGGGTTTACTATCATATTTTATGATTTTTGGGTGTTATTAACATTTATTATGGTTTGTTAGGGTTTTGGGGTTTTTTAATGGTATATTAGCATTTTTTTAGGGTTTGGTGCGGGTTATTAGGATTTTGTAAGGGTTTATTATGGCGTGTCAAGGTTTATTTGGGTTTATTAGGTATTTTTAGGGTTTTATTAGGAATGAGTTGGGTTTATTAGGGTATATTATGGTATATTTGGGTATATTTGGGTTTGTTTAGGATTTATTAGGGTTTATTATGGTTCATTATGGTTTATTAAATTTTAAGATGATATATTTGGGTTTTTTAGAGTTTAGTACTATTTATTCGGGTTTATTAGTGCTTTTGAGCTTTGTTAGGTTTTATTAGCATTTATTAGGGGTTTTAGGGCATTTTAATTGTATATTTTCATTTTTTAGGGTTTAGTGGGGTTTATCGTGGTTAATTATGGTGTGTTAAGGTTTATTAGGGTTGATTAGGCATTTTTAGTGTTTTATTAGGGTTGAGTCGGTATCTTTAACGTTTTATTAGGGTTTATTAGGGTTGAGTGCAGTTTATTAGGGTTTGTTAGGGAATTTTAGGGTTTTCTAGAGCTTTTTAGTGTTTTTATTAGGGTATATGAGTGTTTTTTAGTTTTTGTCAACATATATGAGTGGTTGTTATGACTTTTTAGGTTTTATTAGTGTGTTTTTAGTGTTTGTGAGCATTTTTAATGGTTTATTAGCTTTTATATGAATTTATTATGGTTTATTAGGGTTTCTAGGGCTTTTAATGGTTTTCATTTTTTTGTTTATTGGGTTTTAGTTGGGTTTTATTAGGTTTTATTATAGTGTGTCAAGGTTTATTGGGGTTGAGAAGGTATTTTTAGGGTTTTATTGTTGTTTTATTAGGATTTATTAGTTTTTATTATGGTTTATTAGTGATTTTTATGGTTTATTAGGGTTTTTAGGGCAAGGATGATTCGGAGGTCGGGCTATTCCCGACCCCCAAGTATATTAGATAAAGAAAAGACGCAGCAGACAAGGGAGGGGATGGGTCAAACGACCCATACCCAAAAACCCTTACAAACACACACCCAAAGACTGCAAAAAAAAGATAAATCCAAAGCACACAAAAGAACCAAAGTAACCCCGACAGTATCCCCTAGCCAATCAACAACTATCATTAAAGCTAAAACAGCATCTTCAGTGCCTCCCATCCAAGCAGCAACTAGCATCCATAACCACCAGCATCCAACATCACAAAAACACTAGAATCAAATCATCACAGAACTATCAGCATCAAAGACACAAGATTCTCCTTCACCGCCTCATAGTGAGGCATCAGTCTTCACTATACAGCAACAACTTTCTTCACAACCACCTCCATGAACACCACCGTAGCACCCAAGAGCAATATAGCATCCAACACCATTAAACTGTAACAGAAACCAGCATCCAAAAACACCACCAGTAGCAGCAACAAGATCGACATTTTCCTCACATTCCAGCCATGAACCAACCAACATTCCAGAAGAACGCACCCAGCAGCACAACCAGGAGCATAGAGCTGCCAACATCCAGGGAAAGAATAAAAGCACATCACAACATAACCAGCAATTGAACAACAGCCCAGGGGGAAACCAGCACCCATGCCCATCACTGAACCACAACAACCACAACAGCATCCATCTCCACACAACAGAACCAAAAACCAGCAACCACAACAGATCACAGCCAAAACAGCCACCGCACAAAAAACCACTATCCAACATAGCAGACAGAATGAAACAAACCTTAATGATCCCTTCAGCATTAGCATGGGATAAAACTGAAATGGAGAAGTCAAAAAGACTAACCTGTATTACCAGCACAAATTGGTGCAACGCCGATCTGATCTATGCCTCCTGAATTGATCCAAGAACCCGCTGCACAGAATAAGACACCAAGTCCTCAAAACAATCACCAGGTCAGGAAGACCACCATGGAACCATACCTAGAATGAAGACGCATGACCTCGCCAAGCCTGGACCTCTCTTATGCCACCTGAAACCAAGCAGTGCGAGAAGCTGCGACGCCACCTGCCAGATCACCGCAGCAATCCAAAACTAGATGCCGCAGAAACGAAGCTGGAGCCAAAAACCACGCTGCCATTGAGACTCCCTCCACTGCAAGGCCACGCCTCTTCGCGCAGCATCCATAACTGCCAGAGCAGATCTGTCCCATGCCCCCAAGTCCAGGAGACCAGATATGAGCAAATCCACTGAAGATCCGTGACATGAATGACCAGAGTCGGACCACTTCTCCAAGAAACTGCAGAGCCACACGTCGGAGAGGCTGGATCTGACCCAATTCTCCATGGTTGACTTCTTTATCGGGGGTTGACTCCAGAGAAACGAAATCTGCAGGGGCACCACAAACCCAAAAGGAACATACCGTGAGAGGAGGGAGCAATGAAGCTGGGAAAGCCGACACCGGGGAATCCAAAACCAGAGGGAAGGCACCGCTGCGTCGTGGAGTCGCAAGAGGAGTCTCCATCCCAAGCGAGCACGAGAGGATCCGGGAGACACAGCCGCCATCTGAATCCAGGGTTTGTTAGGGGTTTATTAGTTTTTTTTGGTTTATTTGGTTATATTTGTGTGTGTTAAGTCTTTTTAGATAATATAGAATTTTTTATTGTTTGTGAGAAATTTTTTTTTGTTTGTGAGTGTTTTTAGGGTTTCTTAGGTTGTATTACAGTTTATTATGGTTTATTTTGGTTTCTAGGGATTTTTAAGTAATATTAGCGTTTTTTGTCTTTATTAGGTTATATTAGTGTTTTTATGTCTTTTTAAGAAATATAGCGTGTTTTACTATTTGTGATCATTTTTTAATTATTTGTGAGCATTTTTATGGTGATTATGTTATATTAGTGTTTATTAGGGTATCTAGGGATTTTTTAACATATACTAGCGTTTTTTTCGTTATTAGGGTTTTGTAGTGTTTTATTAGGGGTCATTATGGTGTGTTAAGGTTTGTTAGGGTTGGGTAGGATTTATTTGGATTTATTTATTGTTTATTAGGGATTTTTAGTGTTTTTTGGGGTTTATTAAAGTTTATTAGTGTTTATTAGTGTCTTTTAGGGTTGTTTAGGGTTGTTTAGGTTTTCTTAACATGTTTTTAGGGTTTATTAGGTTTTATTATCATTTATTAGGGTTTATTAGGTATTTTTGGGGTTTTATTAGGGTTGAGTAGAGTCTCTTATGTTTATAGGGATTATAAGGAGTTTTTAGGGATTATTTGAGTTTATTAGGGCAAGAAAGATGCGAGGGTCAGGCTATTCCTGACCCCCCCTCCAAATTTATTAGAAAGAAAAAAGAGACACAACAGACAAAGGAGGGGAGGGGTCAAACGACCCACACCCAAAAATCCCTTACAACCCACACCAAAAAATGAGAAAAACAAAAAGGAAAAGGAAAACCACACAGAGAGGAGAAGAGAGAGAGGCAGGAACAACAATTTAGGGCTTATGATTTTTGAGGGTTTTGAAGTGTCTTTAGGGTTTTTGTAGCATTTTTTAGTTTTTGTGTAGCGTTGTTTGTGTATATATAACATTTTTTGTCTTTATGAAGTGCTATTAGGGTTTTGTTAGCGGTTTTTGGTTTTATGAAGTATTTTTTAGAGTTTATGTAACGTTTTTAGGGTTTATGTAGAATGTTTAGGGTTTAGATTTTATGTAGCATTTTTTAGGGTTTATGTTGTGTTTTCTGGGTTTATGTGGCATTTTTAGGGGTGATGTACTGTTTATGTTGCATTTTTTAGTGTTTATGTAATGTTTTAGGGTTCATGTAGTGTTTTAAGGGTTTATGTTGTGTTTTTAGGTTTTATGTAGTGTTTTTTAATGTTTATGTTGTGTTGTTTAGGGTTTATGTTATGGTTCTAGGGTTAATGTAGTATACGTATAGATTAGAGTATACAGATTCACCAATATTTCCATAATTAAAATAACGTTCCAAATAAACATTGTATGTAAATTGGTATATGGTTTAGAAAAAAAACATATCCATGAAATGAGATTATGGATATTTAATATAAATAGAATTTAAAATGAAAATTCATCTAAAATGGGTAGTAGGTACACCACATAATTATTATTAGGTTCAAAATACAAAGATAGTCACAACGAAAACGGCAGCTGAGACAAAGTCCCTTACCATAATGTAATTGGTCGAACCATATGACCAGAACTTAATAACCATCAAGTGAATCATTTAATAACATGAATATAAATGGAATCATGATATTATATATCAAATGGAAGTACACATATACCAAATATAAGGAATAATTGGCAAACACTGGAAATCTCACAGAAATGAAAGTGAGATGAGAAACCCCTTACCTTATGCTCGAGTGTGTTCTTCATTTGTTTTAATGACCTGAATAATCAAATTTATATTCATTAATTAATAAGTCCAAGACCTATTATTCATGTAATTGATTTATTATAAACTAATTAGGTTCATTAATGGCTTTTTATGTGGGTTCAATTTTTTCACTTTTTATGTTTTGGAAGCTTTTTCTTCCATGGCTTTCATGGTTCGTTTACTTATTTCCATGAATGGGAGTTCATTTGAAACATGGTTACACATCAATAATTGTTAATACATCTTATTAATGAAATTATTGAGATATAAATGACCTTATAATGATTTTGGGTTATATACCATGATGATGATTCATTAGTTAAAACATTAATGATGTTTGTTTAGATAGTTTTAATGGTTCTTTGATAATAACAACCTTGTTTTCTCTTATAATTTAGAACCATGAGTAAAAAAGAATTACAGAAACATGGGTGAGTCATAACACATATATAATAACCTGGTTCAACCATATAAATGGTGTCATGACCAGACTTGAATGAATTAATGGAAATTGAGATTACATCATCCACGATGTCAGTAATTCGATACATCACGGACATTGTTTTTAATTCCTTGAATAAGTGAGGGAAAGAAGAAGATTAATGATGAATTTATCATGAACGTTAGAACATCCATATTATACAAGATTCTGGATATTTCATTCCTCTTGGGTAATAAGAGATGAATAAATAATAAATAATGAACTCAAAATAAAAGAATAATTTTGAAATCGCTTACAAAAATTCGGCAGCCTAACGGCTACGCAACATGGTTTTAGAAAATATAAAAAGAGTGGGGACAAGGGTAACCTATCCAGAAATGAATCATAATATATATTAGATCAATAATAAAAAAAAACATGGTAGGGAAACATGAAAGATATACCACATAAAATAGAACTTGAAAGGAAAAAAGAAAAAAAATGAGAATTTTCTTACCTTCTAGAGTAACACTTAGAACTTGATGGATGGGACCTTGGGGGTTTGAGGAAACCTTGGGTGGACTAATATGAAGGTAAGGAGGCCAGAACATCTTTGAGGAATAATTGGGAATGAATTCAAGGATAGGAAGAGATGGTATTTATAGGAAAAGTGAGGGATTAGTTTAATAATTTTCAAGGGACACTAATGGGTGGTATTTGTAAAACCATGGGATTGACCATGGTATTTTCCCATGGTATAAGCCATATGGGACACCTCACATGTTATTTAACTATACACAAGTCGACCAGATTTATGAAATCATTATTTTATCATTAATGATGTCATAAACACACTGAAACAAAAAACTATATGTTTTACTATTCACTAAAAAATCAACTGTTTTAGAAAAATTCCCCAAATTCACCCTAACCATTTTTTGACGTGTAGAATTAAAAAAGTGAAATCCATTTTTCAAAAATAATTTTCTAAATATTATTAATTTAATTTTTAAATAAATTCATAGTTAATTCAAAAAATAACAATCTTAAAGTGCAATTAGTTTTTGTCTCATTGAAAAACTAATTAAGATATCATTATCTTATTGCCTTAAGAAAATGAACTAATATTATTATTTACTATTCATAATGGTCATATTAAAATTCATATTACTATTAATAATGGTATGTTACTATTCACCAAAAATTATGTTTGTTCTATCAGACTCCAAATGACTTACTGATCACAACTCTATAAGACCATTTTTTGAAATTCAAAACATAGAAGTTGAAAATTTATATTTAATGGATAGGTTTTGACTATATCCTAAATAACATAGTGTTTTTTCAAAGGAACATAGTTATGAATAGAATTTATTTAATAGAAACATACCATAAAATGT
This sequence comes from Viscum album, assembly GCA_963277665.1. Taxonomy (NCBI): domain Eukaryota; kingdom Viridiplantae; phylum Streptophyta; class Magnoliopsida; order Santalales; family Viscaceae; genus Viscum; species Viscum album. The sequence goes on from CAUJRU010000008.1 coordinate 556,523, forward strand.
TTGGGGGGCTACATAAACCCTAATAAATCCTAAATAACCCTAAAAAAGGTTGATAAACCCTAGAAAAATCTATTCATGCCTATAAAAGACCAATAAACCCCTAATATACAATAAAAAACGCTAATGAACTGTAACAAATCCTAAAGAACACTATTAAACCCTAAAGAACCCTAATAAACCCTAAAGAACCATATTAAACTCTAAATGACACTAAAAAACCCTAAAGAACCCAAAAAAAATGCTAAAATACATTATATAAACCCTAAAAACACAATAACACCCAAAAAAAACCCTAAAACACACTAAAAACACCTAAAACCCCAATCAATCACCAAAAAAATAAACCCATAAAACCCCCCAAAAAACATTAAAAGCCATCAGATACCATAAAAAACCATAAACACCTGTTAACAACCCTTAAAAACCCTAAAAACACTACAAACCATAAAAAACCACTAAAACACTAAAAAAGGCTTCAAATAGATACATATTCACAAAAAACGTTACATAAACCCTAAAAAATGCAACAAAAACCCTAAAAATGCAACATAAACCAAAAAACACAACATAAAGCCAAAAAAACACTACATAAAACCTAAAAGCACTACATAAACCCTAGAACATTAACATAAACCCTAAAAACACAACATAAACCCTAAAAAACGCAACATAATCATTAATAAACGCTACATAAAACCTAAAAACACAATATGAACCCTAAAAACACTACATGAACCCTACAAATGTAACATAAAGCCTAAAAAATGCAACATAAACGCTACATCACCCCTAAAATGATACATAAACCCAGAAAAGGAAAAATAAACCCTACAATAATGTTACATAATACCTAAACTCTAAACACGCTAAATATACCCTAAATATGTTACATAAATCCTAAAAATGATACATAAAACCTAAAACCGCTTACTAAACCCTAAAAATGCTACATAAACACTAAAAATGCTACATAAACTCTAACAACACTACACAAACCCTAAAATATGCTACAAAATCGCCAAAGACGCTTCAAAGCCCTTAAAAATATTAAACCCTAATATGCCATAATATAAAAAATTAAACCCTTATAAACCCCTAATAAACCCCTAAAGAACCACTAAAGACACTAACAACACTACATAAACCCTAACAATTGAAAAAAAAAACCAAAAAATGCTTCAAAACCCAAAAAACACAACAATACCCCAAAAAACACAAGAATAACCCTATCAATTCCTAAAAAATCCAAACACACCCATAAAACCCAAAAAACGCATAAAACCCCAAACAAATCAAACAACCCACAACAAACCCTAGAAACCCTAACAAAACCTAACATATCCTATCAACCACTAATAACCCCTAAGACCACAAATAAACCCTAATAACCCCTAAAACCCACTATTAACCCCTAAAAACCCTAATAAACACTAATAAATCGTAATAACATATAATAAACCCAAACAAACTCGATTAGACCCTAATGAATGCTACAAAAGCCCTAAAACCCCTAATATACAATAAAAAACACTATTAAACCATAATAAACCCTAATAATCACTAAAAACCCTAACAAACCTGACAAAATGCTACAGAAACCTCCAAATAATACCCTACAAAACCCTAAAACCCTATAATAAACCCTAACAAGCACTAATAACCCCAAAATAAATCGTAACAAACACTAACAACCCCAAATAAATCATAACAAATCCTAACAACGCCCAATAAATCGTTACAAACTGAAACAAACCATAACAAACCCCTAATAAACCGCAATAAACCCTAACAAATCAAAATAAATTGTAATAAACCCAAATACATGTTACTAAACCCTAGTAAATAAAATAAACCCTAATAAATCCTAAATAACCATAAAAAGGTTGATAAACCCTTGAAAAATCTATTAATGCCTACAAAAGCCTAATAAAACCCTAATATACAAGAAAAACACTAATAAACTGTAAAAATCCTAAATAGAAATAGTAAACCCTAAATAACCCTAATAAACCCTAAAGAAACATATTAAACTCTACAGAACAATAAAAAATCCTAAAGATCCCAAAAATGCTAAAACACATTAAATAAACCCTAAAAACCACTACATTGCCCAAACAAACCCTAAAACACACTAAAAAACCCTAACAAACCCTATTTGTCCCAAAAAAACAAATAAACCATTAAACACCCCCAAAACACAATTAAAAATCCATCATATACCATAAAAAATCATAAACACCTGTTAACAACCCTTAAAAACCCTAAAAAACACTACAAACCATAAACAACCATTAAAACCCTAAAAAAAGGCTTTAAATAGTTACATAATCACTATAAATGTTACATAAACCCTAAAAATGCAACAAAAACCCTAAAAACACAACATAAACCAAAAAAACGCTACATAAACCCAAAAAATAATACAAAAAACCTAAAATCACAACATAAACCATAGAAATGTAACATAAACCCTAAAAACACAATATAAACCCTAAAAATGCAACATAAACATTAAAAAACGCAACATAAAACCTAAAAACAAAACATAAACCCTAAAAACACTCCACGAACCCTAAAAACGCTACATAAATCCTAAAAATGCAATATAAACACTACATCACCCCTAAAAACTGTACATAAACCCAGAAAACGCAAAATAAACCCTAAAAACACTACATAAAACCTAAACCCTAATCACGCTACATAAACCCAAAAAAACATTACATAAACCCTAAAAAAGATACATAAAATCTAAAACCGCTAATTAAACCCTAAAACGCTACATAAACATTAAAAATGCTACATAAACTCTAACAACACTACCCAAACCCTAAAAAATTATACAAACCCCCTAAAGACGCTTTAAACCCCTCAAAAAAATTAAACGGAAATATTTCATACTATAAACAGTTAAACCCTAATAAACCCCGAATAAAATATAATAATCCTTAAAATACCTTATAACCTATAAAATCCTAAGAAACTATACTCAACCCTAATAAAACCAAAAAAATACATAATAAACCCTAATAAATGATAATAAAACATAATAAACCCTAAAAACAAGTTAAGAAAACCTAAACAACCATAACCAACCCTAATAGACACAAATAAACACTAATAAACCCTAATATACCCCAAAAAACCCTAAAAAGTCCTCATAACCATAAATAAAGCCAAATAAACCCTACTCAACCCTAACAAACCTTAACACACCATAATAACCCCTAATAAAACCCTACAAAACCCGAATAAAGAATAAAATATTAGTATACCTTAAAAACCCCTAGAAACCCTGATGAACTTTAATATAACCTAATAAACCCTAAAAATGACCACAAACAATAAAAAAATGATCACAAATAATAAAAACGTGCTATATTACCTAAAAAGACAAAAAAACACTAATATAACCAAATAAAGACAAAAAATGTTAATATAACTTAAAAATCCCAAGAAACCGTAATACACCATAATAAACTCTAATATAACCAAATAAAACCTAAAAAAGCTCAAAAACTAAAACATAATGCTCACAGACAATAAAAACAAGCTATATTATCTTAAAAGTCCAAACAAACACTAATATAACCTAATAAGACAAAAAAACTAATAAACCCCTAACAAACCCTAATAAACCCTCAAAATCGCTAATAAACCCTAATAAAAACAAATAATCTCTAATAAAACCCTAATAGAACCCTAAAAATACCTTCTCAACCCTAATAAACCTTAACACACCATAACAAAACCTAATAAAACCCAAATAAACCCCAATAAACAAAAAAACGCAAACAAACCATTAAAAAACCCTACAAACCCTAATAAACCATAATAAATTCAAATAAAAGCTAATAAACCATTAAAAATGCTCACAAACACTAAAAACATGCTAATAAATCCTAAAAAGTCATAACAACTGCTCATATATATTAACAAAAACTAAAAAACACTCATATACCCAAATAAAAACAGTAACAAAACCTAGTAAACCTTAAAAATCCCTAACAAACCAAAATAAACCACACTCATCCCTAATAAACCCTAATAAAACCTTAAAGATACCGACTCAACCCTAATAAAACCCTAAAAATACCTACTCAACCCTAATAAACCTTAACACACCATAATAAACACTAATAAACCCCACTAAACCCTAAAAACGCAAATATACCATTAAAAAGCCCTAAAAACCCTAATAAATGCTAATAAAACCTAAAAAAACTTAAAAGCACTAATAAAACTGAATAAACACAACTAAACCCTGAAAACCTCTAATATACCCTATTAAAATTTAATAAACAACAATTAACCATAATAAACCCTAATAATTCTTAAACATACCCAAATATACCATAATATACCATAATATACCCTAATAAACCCAACTCAATCATAATAAAACCCTAAAAATACCTAATAAACTCTAATAAATCATGACACACATTAAAAAACCTTAATAAAATCCTAATAACCCCCACCAAACCCTAAAAAAATGTTAATATACCATTAAAAACCCCTAAAACCCTAACAAACCATAATAAATGTTAATAACACCTAAAAATCCAAAAAAAATGATAGTAAACCCTAAAAATACCTCTGATAATAATAGTAGTAATAACGCACATGCATGTGCATATTCATGTGCATGGTTGAAATAACAAATCCTAACGCACGTGAATGTGCATATGCATGCGCATTTGCATGTGAATGATAATAAATAATAATGCATGTGAATTGCATGTGTATGTGCATGTTTGTGTGAATGATAAAAAATAATACATAATAACGCACATCCAAGTGCATTTTCATGTGCATGTTCATGTGCATGTGTATGTTAATAAATAATAAATAATAACAAAGTCCACATGAATGTACATTTTCATGTGAATGATAATAAATAAAAAAGAATAACACATGTTATAATAGAATAACGCAAGTGCATTACATGTGCACGTGCCTGAGAATAAATAATAATAACACATGTGATAATAGAATAACGTAAGTGCATTGTATTTTCATGTGCATGGTAATAAATAATATATAATAACGCACGTGTATGTGCATTTACATGTAATGACAATGATAATGACGCATTCACGTGCATGGTAATAAATAATAAATAACAATGCCCATGTATGTGAATTTGTATTTGATGATACAAATAATAATAATAATTATTATTATTATTATAATAATAATAGAATAACACAAGTGCATTGCATGTGCACGCGTATATTAGTAAATAATAAATAAATAATAGTAAATAAGAACGCACATGCATGTGAATGTGTATTTTCATTTGATAATAATATTAATAAGACTGATTGTAATAATAATAAAAATAATAATGCACGTGCATGGTAATAAATTACAAATAACAATGTACCTACATGTGGATTTGCATGTGATAATGATAATAATAATAATAATAAATAATAATAACTGTGATAATAATAATAATAAAAGTATTACACTAGTGCCTTGCATATGCATGTGCATGGTAATAAATAATAAATAATAATACACGTGCATCTTCATTTTCATGGGATGATAATAATAATAATAGCAGCAGTAGTAGTAGTGATAATAGTAGTAGTACCAATGCATTTGATAATAGAATATTGCATGTGCATTATGTGTGCACGTGCATGGTAATAAATAATAATGCATGTGCATTGCATTTGCATGTGATGATGATGACAATGATATTATTATTATTATTATTATTATTATTGTTGTTGTTGTTGTTGTTGTTGTTGTTATTAACAACGAATGTGATAATAGAATAACACACGTCCATTGAATGTGCTTGTTTATGAATTTGCATGTGCATTGTTATGTACAATTGCATGTTATGATAATAACAAAAACAACAAAAACAACAACAAAAACCACAATAATAATAATAACAATAAGAATAACAACGTATATGATAATAAAATAACGTGTGTGCATTGCATGTGCACATTCATGGTAACAAAAAATAAATAATAATGCACATCCATTAGCATGTGCATCTGCATGAGATGATAATAATAATAATTGTAGCATTAATAATAATAATAATAACAATAACAACGCATGTGATAATAGAATAAAGCACATGCATTACATGTGCAGTGCATTATAATAAATAATAACTTAATGCGCACGTGATGATAATAATAACAACAATAGTTATATTAATAATAATAATGCCTCTAAAAATTGAAAAACGCACATGTATTGAATGTGTGGGTGTATGGTAAAAAATAATAAGGCACGTGCATTTGCATTTGCATTTGATGATAATAACAATAATAGTAATAATAACAATAACAAAAAAAATGCATGCGATAATAGAATAATGTAGGTGCATTGCGTGTGCGCGTGCATGGTAATAAATAATAATGGACGTGCATGTGCATTTTCATGTGATGATATTAATAATAATAATAACAGTAATAATAATAATAACAACAACAACATATGCACGTTCATGGAAATAAATAATATATAATAAATAATAAATAATAATGCATGTGCGTCTACATTTGCATGTGACGATAATAAAAATAATAATAATAACAATAATGATAATTATAATAATGATAATGATAATAATGTTTATAATAACGTATGTGATAATAGAATAAGAAACATCCTAACAATCCATAACAACCACTAATAACACGTGATGTCTCAGATTTTTCCGTTTATTATTTTAAATATTATATGGAATTATTTCGTGACCAGGCGCGAAGACGATACAAAATTCCGAGGTCCAGTAAGCCCAGAATGGTGGTTTGAACTTTTTTTAGTTAAGTGAGTCAGCACTCGCGCACGGTTGTGGATGTTCCCAAACGGTTGCCTTGATTAAAAATATGAGGGCATCGTTGCATCTGGGATGATAACTTTACCTGAGAATGGTTCTAACCTTGACCGGCGCAGGTCGGCTACAAGGTTTAATTTTGGGCGTTTTAAAAAGGGTAGCACTTTAGAAGGAATAAAATAAATTAATGATTTATTTTATTATTTTAAAACATTTCCTTTTTTTGAGTACTGAATTAATCCTCCCCTAAAAATACATTCTTATGAAAAATTTGCAGGGTTAGCCTCATAACGATGCGAGTTGAGAGAGAGAGAGAGAGAGAGAGTTTTCTCTTAGAGCTTGGGAGGAGGAGGACGCGTTGGCGGATGATGACGATGTGAGAAATCGACGCCCCTCGGATTTTGACGAATCCCTTCGGCAGACGCGTCGTGGCGATCACTCTTCAACCAGTTTGAGGTAGGGGTTTGTTATTTCAATTTCTTTTCCCTATTTTTGAGTTTAAACAACGAACGCGGATCAACCACGAATAAGTTGATCTGTGGATTCGTACGTTCTTGCAGGAGGGTTTTCTTTGGGATGATTTTGGGAGAATAATCTATGATTTTATTTATGATGGATCTCTACTCCATTTAAACCTATAAACGGGAGCAGATCAACACCGTGACGAACGACGACGGAGGTTCATTCCTCGATTTGTTTATTGGATTTCCTCCCCCCATTCTTTCTCGCATGTTCATCGCGTTCTTCACGGGGTAATGAACAACGGATCGTTGCACATCCGTTTCCACGACGCAATGATCCCAAATCGATGGTTTGACACTGCAACAACCTTGTGGAGGGGTGGCAAAGATGGCGGACGACGAATCGGACCAGATCCGGAAAGGGTGTTCTTCGAGCGTTCTTCATGCGGGAAGATCAAAAACACGTTTTCGGAGCTGATCGGAGGACCGAAAACACCGGAAGAGGCTTTGTGGGGACGGGGAGACCAAAACCTGAAGGTTTCGTGGTGATCGGGCAGCCGGATCGACAAACGGATCATCACCGGAGGCGCGACAGCGGAGGTCCGCATTTCTGGAAATTTCCAGAATACACGGCGTGTACTTCCAAAGAACACGCCGTGTAGTACTGGTGGTGGTGGCTAGGGTTTCATGGTAAGAGAGGAATAACATGGTGTGTGACCCCGGTCACAAGTCGTGTTGGACTTTCCCCGAAGCTCGACGTATACTTTGGGTAGTACACGGACATGGAACGATCTACATGGCTTCAGGCGACACAGCGTGTACAGCTTGGCAGCGGCATCTATGCGGAGGACGGCGTTTATCTCGGGGATACACGGGCACATGAAGGAGTACACGACCATGGGCTCCGTCACACGGCCAGGCGAGGCCAATAAAACGGGTCAACCTGTGTGGCAATTACACGGGTTGTTGTACACGGGTTGATGACTGTGTACAGGCACATGGCCGGAGTACACGGAGCCAACCCCAGTTACCCAGACACGGCATGTACACCGTACTACACGTCATGTACTTAGTTTTTCCTACATGACCAGCCTCACAACACGGGCCATTTTACACGGGCAGTACCCGGGGACAGATAACACAGTGTGTATCCTTTCTACACACCGTGTACTTTTCTAAAAACGGCATGGTCCATTTGTTCACTGTGTTTTGGACATCTTTCATTTAGGTTAGTGCCCCTTCTTCTTGTTTCCCTGAAGGTCAGACATCATTCCCTGACACAGAATTATGATCCCTTCAGCAAGACTTTCTGTGATAGAGTTAGGCATCCATCCGATAGGCCCAGATCGAGATCCTCTATCCATTCTTGACCCTAGGTAGAGTCAGACATCAAAGTGAACCTGAATAAAATCCTAATAACCCCCACCAAACCCTAAAAAATTCTATTATACCATTAAAAAACCATAAAACCCTAACAAACCATGATAAATGTAAATAGCACCTAAGAATACTAAAAAATGATAGTAACCCCTAAAAATACCTCTAATAATAATAGTGGTAATAATGCACATTCATGTGCATGATTTAAATAATAAATCATAACACACATGCATGTGCATATGTATGCGGATTATCATGTGAATGATAATAAATAAAAAATTATAAACAATAATGCGTGTGAATTGCATGTGCATGTGCATGTGCATGTGAATGATAATAAATAATAAATAATAACGCACATCCAGGTGCATGTGCATGTACATGTGCATGTGCATGGTAATAAACAAAAAATAATGACAAAGTCCACATGAATGTCCATTTTCATGTGAATGATAATAAATAATAATTAATAAAACATGTGATGGTAGAATCACGCAAGTGCATTGCGTGTGCACATGCCTGAGAATAAATAATAATAACACATTTTATAATAGAATAACGCAAGTTCATTGCATTTTCATGTGCATGGTAATAAATAATAAACAATAACGCGTGTTCATGTGCATTTACATGTAATGATAATGATTATGATGCATGCACATGCAAGGTAATAAATAATAAATAACTACGCACATGCATGTGCATTTGTATTTGATTATATAAACAGTAATAATAATAATAATAATATTAATAATAATAGAACAACGCAAGTGCATTGCATGTGCATGTGCGTAGTAGTAAATAATAAATAAATAATAGTAAATAAGAATGCACATGCATGTGAATGTGCCTTTACATTTGATAATAATATTAATAATACTAATTGTAATAATAATAATAACGCATGTACGTGTGTGGTAATAAATAATAAATAATAATGCACATGCATGTGGATTTGTGTGTGATAATGATAATAATTATGATAATAATAATAATAAAAACTATGATAATAATACTAATAATAATAAAAGGATAATACAAGTGCATTTCATATGCACGTGCATGGTAATAAATAATAAATAATAACGCACGTACATCTGCATTTGCATGTGATGATAATAATAATAACAGCAGTAGTTGTAGTAGTGATAATAGTAGTTGTACCAATGCATGTGATAATAGAATATTGCATGTGCATTATGTGTTCATGTGCATAGTAATAAATAATAATGTGCATGCATTGCATTTTCATGTGATGATGATGACGATGATAATAATAATAATAATAATAAAATTAATAATAACAATGCATTTGATAACAGAATAACACACATGCATTGAATGTGTGTGTTTATGTATTAGCATGTGAATTTTCATGTGATGATAATAACAATAACAACAACAACAACAACAACAACAACAACAAAAACAGCAATAATAATAATTACAATAAGAATAACAACGTATGTTATTATAAAATAATGTGTGTGCAGTTCATGTGCACGTGCATGGTAATAAAAAATAAATAATAATGCATGTGCATGTTAATGTGCATGTGCATGAGATGATAATAATAATAATAATAATAACAGTAATAATAATAATAACAACAACAAAAACACATGTGATAATAGAATAATGCAAGTGCATTTCAAGTGCAGTTCATGACAATAAATAATAACTCATAGCGCACATGATGATAATAATAACAATAATAGTAATTTTTATAATAATTACACATGTGATAATAAAATAACACACATGTCTTGAATGTGTGAGTGTATGGAAATAAATAATTATACATGTGCATTTGTATTTGAATTTGATTATAATAACAATAATAACAATAATAACAATAATAGTAATAATAGTAATAACAATAAAAATGCATGTGATAATAGAATAATGTAGGTGCATTGTGTGTGCGCATACATGGTAATAAATAATAACGGATACGAATGTGAATTTTCAAGTGATGATAATAATAATAATAATAATAATAATAATAATAATAATAATAATAGTAACAACAACAACTACTACTACATATGCACATGCATTGAAATAAATAATAAATAATAAATAATAAATAAAGCCTAGCAAACCCTACCGACCAATAATAAACCATAATAAACCCCAATAAACCCTAAAGCCCACTACAAAACCCTAATAAACACTAATAAATCATAATAAACCCTAAAAACCCTATTATACCCCAATAAAAGATATAAAATACCTAAAAACCCAAATATAAAAAAACACTATTAAACCATTCAAAATGCAAATATTCATAAAACAACCCTAACAAACCCGACAAAACCTGAAAAAACCCAAAAAAACCATAAAACCCAAAAAAACCCTAAAAACACTAAAACCCCTAAAAACCATAAAAACCCTAAAAAATCCTAAAACCCCTAATACCCCTAAAAACCCCAAAAAAACCAAAAAAAACACAAAAACAAACCTACAAAACCAAAAAAACCTCAAAAAAACCTCAAAAAAACTATAAAAAACCTAAAAACCACAAAAAACGCTAAAAACACTAAAAAACATAAAATTTCTTAAAAAATCGTAACCTACCCTATGAAACCCTTAAAAACTAAAAATCCCCTAGAAAACCCTAAAAATATCAAAAAAAAACTCCAATACACCCTAAAGAACCCTAAAACCCATAAAAGAACCCTAAAGAACTATTAAAGCCTCTAACAACGCTACAGAAGGCCTATCAATTGCTACAAAAACCAAATAAATGCTTAAAAACCCACAAAAAAAAACAAAACAGCAAAAACGCTAAAATAACCCTAACAAAGCATAAAAAATCCAAACACACCCATAAAACCCAAAAAAACATATAAAACCCCAAACAACTCAAACAAACCGTAACAAACCCTAAAAACCCTAACAAAACCTAACAAGCCCTAAAAACCACTAATAACCCCTAATAACCAATAATATACCCTAATAACCCATAAACCCCACTATTAAACCCTAAAACCCTAATAAACACTAATAAATCGTAATAACATGTAATAAACCCTAACAAACTCTATTAGACCCTAATAAATGCTACAAAAGCCCTAAAAACCCTAATATACAATAAATACACTACTAAACCATAATAAACACTAATAATCACGAAAAACCCAAACAAACCTGACAAACCGCAGCAAAAATCTCCAAATAATAGCCTAAAAAACCCTTCAACCCACAAATAAACCCTAAAAACCCCTAATAACCCCAAAATAAATCATAAAAAACCCTAACAACCCCAAATAAATCGTAAAATATCCTAACAACGCCAAATAAATCATAACAAATTGAAAAAAACCATAATAAACCCCTAATAAACCCCAATAAACCCTAAAAGATCATAATAAATCCTAATAAATCGCAATAAACACAAATACACGTTATTAAACCCTAATAAATAAAATAAATACTAATAAACCCTAATAAACCCTAAAAAGGTTGATAAACCCTAGAGAAAGCTATTAATTCCTACAAAATCCCAATAAAACACTAATATACAATAAAAAATGCCAATAAACTATAACAAATCCTAAAGAACACTAATAATCCATGAAGAACCCTAATAAACCCTAAAGAACCAAATTAAACTCTAAAGAACACTAAAAAACCCTAAAGAACCCAAAAAATGCTAAAACACATTATATAAAACCTAAAACCCGCTACAATATTCAAACAAACCATAAAACACACTAAAAACCCTAACAACCCCTATCAAACCAAAAAAAAACCATAAACCCCCCGAAACCATTAAAAAGCCATTAGATACCATAAAAAACCATAAAAATCTGTTAACAACCCTTAAAAACCATAAAAACAAAACAAACTATAAACAACCATTAAAAACCTAAAAAAATGCTTCAAATAGATATATAAACCCTAAAAACATTACATAAAAACTAAAAAATGCAAATAACACCTAAATATGCAACATAGACCAAAAAATGCAACATAAATTCAAAAAACACTACATAAACCATAAAGCACTACATAAACCCTAGAACAATATCATAAACCCTAAAAACACAAGATAAACCCTAAAACACAACATAAACCCTAAAAAACGCAACATAAACATTAAAAAAAGCTACATAAAACATAAAAACACAATATAAACCCTAAAAACACTACATAAACCCTAAAAAAGTTACATAAACCCTAAAAAATGCAACATAAACACTACATCACCCCCAAAAAATGCTACATAAACCCTGAAAGCGCAACATAAACCCTAAAAATTTTTACATAACACCTAAAACCTAAACACGCTACATTAACCCTAAAAATGTTACATAAACCCTAAAAATGATATATAAAACCTTAAACTGCTAACAAAACCATAAAAATGCTAAATAAACACTAACAATTCTACATAAACTCTAACAACGCTACACAAAACCTAAAAAATGCTCCAAAAACCCTAAAGACGCATCAAAACCCTCAAAAATATTAAACCCTAATATACCATAATATAAAAAAGTAAACACTAATAAACCCCTAATAAACTGCTAAAGAACCACTACATCAACTACCCATGCAACATAAACCCTAACAATTGTGACAAAAAAACCAAAAAATGCTTCAAAACACACATATTGCAAACAAAACCCCCAAAACGCTAAAATTACCCTAACGAAGCATAAAAAATTCAAACACACCCATAAAACCCAAAAAAATGCATAAAACCCCAAAAAAATCAAACAAAGAGTAAAAACCCCTAAAAACCCTAACAATACCTAAGAAACCCTAACAACCACTAATAACCCCTAAGAACCACTAATAAACCCAAATAACCCCTAAAACCCACTATTAAACCGTAAAAAACAAAGTAAACACTAATAAATCTTAATAACCTGTAATAAACCCTAACAAACTCTATTAGAGCCAAATAAATGCTCCAATAGCCCAAAAACCCCTAATATGCAATAAAAAACACTATTTAGCCAAAATAAACCCTACTAATAACTAAAAACCCTAACAAACCCGACAAAACACAACAGAAACCTCCAAATAATAGCCTACAAAACCATACATCCCACTAATAAACCCTAACAAACCCTAATAACCCCAAAATAAAATGTAACAAACCATAACAATCCAAAATAAATTGTAACAAATCCTACCAACGCCAAATAAATTCTAACGAACTGAAACAAACCGTAACAAACCCCTAATAAACCGCAATAAACTCTTACAAAGCATAATAAACCCTAATAAATCATAATAAACCCAAATACATGTTAATAAACCCTAATAAATAAATTATACCCAAATAAAAACTAATAAATCCTAAATAACCCTAAAATGGTTGATAAACCATTGAAAATGCTATTAATGCCTACAAAATCCCAACAAAACCCTAATATAAAATAAAAAATGCTAATAAACTGTAACAAATCCTAAAGAACACTAATAAACCCTAAAGTACCCTAATATACCCTAAGGAACCATATTAAACTCAAAAGAATACTAAAAACCCTAAAGATCCCAAAAAAACTCTAAAACACATTATATAAACCCTGAAAACCGCTACAATACCCAAACAAACCCTAAAACACACCAAAAAACCCTAACAACCCCAATCAGTCCCAAAAAACCAAATAAACCCATAAAACCCCCAAAACCATTAAAAAGCAATCAGATGTCTTAAAAACCCATAAACACTAGTTAACAACCCCTAAAAACCATAAAAAACACTACAAACCATAAACAACCATTAAAACCCTAAAAAAGCTTCAAATAGATTCATAGCAAATAAAAACGATGCATAAACCCTAAAAAATGCAACAAAAACCCTAAAAACACAACATAAACAAAAAAATGCAACATAAAACCAAAAAATGCTACATAAACCATAAATGCACTACATAAACCCTAGAACTATAACATAAACCCTAGAAAACACAACATAAACCCTAAAAAACGCAACATAAACATTAACAAAACGCTACATAAAACCTAAAAAACAATATAAACCCTAAAAACACTCCATGAACCTTAAAAACGTTACATAAACCCTAAAAATGCAACATAAATTCTACATCACCCCTAAAAATGCCAGATAAACCCATAAAATGCAACATAAACCCTAAAAAATGCTACATAAAACCTAAACCCTAAACACTCTACATAAACCCTAAAAACATTACATAAACCCTAAAAATGATACATAAAATTAAAATCCTCTAATTAAACCCTTAAAAGGCTACTTAAACACTAAAAATGTGACATAAACTCTAAAAACACTACACATATCCTAAAAAACGGTACAAAACCCTAAAGATTCTTTAAAACCCACTAAAATATTAAACCCTAATATACCATAATATAATAAATTAAACCCTAATAAACCCCTAATAAACTCCAAAAATCTCTAAAAACACCTTATAATCCCTAAAATCCTAAGAAAATCTACTCAACATTAATAAAACCCCAATAATACCTAATAAATTCTAATAAATGATAATAAAACCTAATAAACACAAAAAAACATGTTAAGAAAACCAAAACAACCCAAACCAACTTTAATAGACACTAATATACCCTAATAAACACTAATAAACCCAAAATAAACCCAAAAAATCCCTAATAACCCATAAATAATTCCAAATAAACCCTACTCAACCCTAAAAAACCTAAACACACCATGATAACCCGTAATAAAACCATACAAAACCATAATAAAGAAAAAAATGCTAGTATGCCTTAAAAATCTCTAAAAACCCTAATAAACTGTAATATAACCTAATAAACCCTAAAAACGCTCACAAACAATAAAAAATGATCACAATCAATAAAAACGCACTATATTAACTAAAAAGACCTAAATACACTAATATAACCTAATAAAGACAAAAACGCTATATTATCTAAAAACGCTCACAAAAAATAAAAACATGATACATTATCTAAAAAGGCCTAACAAACACTAATATAACCTAATAAAACAGAAAAAACTAATAAACCCCTAACAAACCCTAAAAATCCATAATAAACCCCAATAAAAATTAATAAACCCTAATAAAAACATAATAAAACCCTTAAAATATCTTCTCAACCTTAATAAACCTTGACACACCATAAAAAATCAAATAAAACCCAACTAAACCCCAATAAACAAAAAAACGTGAACAAACCATTAAAAAGCCCTAGAAACTCTATTAAACCATAATAAATTTAAATAAAAGCTAATAAACCATTAAAAATGACCACAAACACTAAAAACACGCTAATAAAACCTAAAAAGTCATAACAACCCCTCATATATATTAACAAAAACTAAAAAAAACTCATATACTCTAATAAAAACACTAACAAACCCCAGTAAACCCTAAAAATCCCTAACAACCCCTATTAAACTATACTCAACCCTAATAAACCCTACTAAAACCATAAAGATACCGGATCAACACTAATAAAACCCTAAAAATACCTACTCAACTGTAATAAACCATAACACACCATAATAAACCATAATAAACCCCACTAAACCCAAACAACGCAAATATACCATTAAAAATCCCTAAAACCCCTAATAAATGATAATAAAACCTAACAAAGCTTAATAATGCTAATAAACCCGAATAAACGCTACTAAACACTAAAAACCCATAATATACCCTCTTAAAATTTAATAAACCATAATGAACCATAATTAATGTTAATAAACCCTAGACATACCCAAATATACCGTAATATTCCATAATATACCCTAATAAACCCAACTCAATCCAAATAAAACCATAAAATTACCTAATAAAACCTAATAAACATTGACACGCCATAATAAATCCCAATAAAATCCTAATAACCCCACCAAACCCTAAAAAACACTAATATACCATTAAAAACCCTAAAACCCTAACAAACCATAATAAATGTTAATAACACCTAAGAACCCTAAAAAATGATAGTAATGCCTAAAAATACCTCTAATAATAATAGTAGTAATAACGCATGTGCATTTGCATATGCATGTGCATGGTTTAAATAATAAATCATAACACACGTGCATGTGCATATACATGCTCATTTGCATGTGAATGATAATAAATTATAAATTATAAATAAGAACGCATGTGAATTTCATGTCTATGTGCATGTGCATGTGAATGATAATAAATAATATATAATAAATAATAACGCACATCCAGGTGCATGCGAATTTGCATGTGCATGTGCATGGTAATAAACAATAAATAATAACAAAGTCCACATGAATGGGTATTTGCATGTGAATGATAATAAATATAAAAAAATAAAACATGTGATAGTAGAATAACACAAGTGCATTGCATGTGCACGTGCTTGAGAATAAATAATAATAACACATGTTATAATAGAATAATGCAAGTTCATTGCATTTTCATGTCCATGATAATAAATAATATATAATATTGCATGTTTATGTACATTTACATGTAATAAAAATGATATTGACGCATGCACGTGCTGGTAATAAATAACAAATAACAACGCACATGCATGTGCATTTGTATTTGATGATATAAAAACAATAATAATAATAATAATAATAATAATAGAATAACGCAATTGCATTGCATGTGCACGTGCATAGTAGTAAATAATAAATAAATAATAGTAAATAAGTATGCCCATGCATGTGCATGTTCATTTAGATTTGATATTAATATTAATAATACAAATTGTAATAATAATAATAATAATAATAATAACGCATGCACGTGCATGGTAATAAATAATAAATAACAACCCACATGCATGTAGATTTGCATGTGATAATGATAATAATAATGATGATGATGATAATAATAATAATAATAATAATAATAATAATAACTATGATAATAATAATAATAATAATAAAATTATAATACAAGTTCATTGTATATGCACGTGCATGGTAATAAATAGTAAATAATAACCCATGTGCATCTGAATTTGCATGTGATGATAACAATAATAACAGCAACAGTAGTAGTAGGGATAATAGTAGTTATACCAATGCATGTGATAATAGAATATTGCATGTGCATTACGTGTGCACATGCACAGTAATAAATAATAACGCTCGTGCATTGCATTTGCATGTGATGATGAGGAAGATGATAATAATAATAATAATATTATTATTATTATTAACAACGCATGTGATAATAGAATAATCCACATGCATTGAAGGTGCGTGTTTATGTATTTGCATGTGCATTTGCATGTGCATTTTCATGGGATGATAACAACAACAACAAAAACAACAACCACAATAATAATAATAACAATAAAAATAACAACGTATGGGATAATAAAATAACGTGTGTGCATTGCATGTGCACATGCATGGTAATAAATAATAAATAATAATGCATGTGCATGTGCATGTGCATGTGAATGAGATGATGATAATAATAATAATAATAACAATAACAAAAATAACAGTAATAATAATAATTTTAACAACAACAACTCATGTGATAATAGAATAACGCACGTGCATTGCATGTTCATTGCATGATAATAAATAATAACTCATAGCGCACGTGAGAATAATAATAACAATAATAGTAATATTAATAATAATAGTGTATGTGATAATATAATAATTCACATGTATTGAATGTGCACGTGTATGGTAATAAATAATAACGCACGTGCATTTGCATTTGCATTTGATTATAAGAACAATAATAACAATAATAGTAATAATAACAATAACAATAAAAATGCATGTGATAACAGAATAATATAGGTGCATTGCGTGTGCGCGTGCATGGTAATAAATAATAACGAACGCGCATGTGCATTTTTATGTGATGATGATAATAATAATAATAATAGTAATAAAAATAATAATAACAACAACAACTACTACATATGAACGTGCATGGAAATAAATAATAAATAATAAATAATAAATAATAACGCTTGTGAATCTACATAGGCTATGCGATGCGGATGGATTGATGTTCGGGAAGCGTTATCTCCTGGTGCGATGGAGGTTTTCACGACGGATGGATGACGGCGCTGAGATCTTGAGGGCTGTTTCAGGTTGTGGCGGTTTTTCGTTTCGATCTGGATCGACGTTGCTAGATCTGAATTCTGCTCTCTCTGGTGGTAGCAGAGATGATTTTCCTGTGTGTTGGACGATTCTGAAACAGTCGACGGTGAAGTCAATGCCGATGAGATGGTTGCTTTGCCGAATAGGAGGGTTCGACTTGCTGGTTTTTTGGTGCGACGAGAATTTCTGGTGTCGGGGGGAGGTATGGCCACGTCCTGGTGACAAACGGGTTCATCGGGCTTTTCATCTAATTCGCGCGAGCATTGGCGTTGCGCTTGGTTCGACGCTGTCTGTCCGGATCCGAAGAGGTGCAGGCTTTTTGCTCTTTGATCTTGCTGCTGACGAAGGTATAATCGCTATGTCCTATGTCTGACTTTTTTTGCTGGCTTGTGTGTTCTTGTTTGGTGGCTGGACTGGTTCTGTGTTGCTCCTTCGGCTAGACTTTGGCTGGATTTTTCATTCGTGGCCTCCCCCAAAGCTGTTGTTGGGGAGAAGGATTGGTGCTGCTTTTTGGCTAGTTTTTTGGCTTTGTTGTGGATGATGGATGTCGGTTCTGTTGGGTGGCAATGATTCATGTTCTGTTGATGTTGTTTGTTCTATGCTGTTGGAAAAGGGCCTTCTTGGTGACAAGGTACTGGGTGCTGGATGTGGGTATTTTGTTGGTTTTGAGTGGATGGTGTATGGTAAATGCTGGATTACGTGTGGTTGTTTAGTATTTTCTACTGCTGTGGATGAGTTTGTTGCTGTGCTGCTGGAGTGGAAGTGGGATGCTGGGAGATGTTTGGTGGTCGAGAGAGGTGCTGGCTGTCTGAAAATGAGGATGCTGGTTGCTGGTTTGTTGTGGATGCTGGTTGGCTGGTTGCTGCTGCTGGATGTTGTTTGCTGCTGTAGTCTGAATGCTGGTTGTTGGTTAGCTGTGAGCTGCTGGATGCTGGTTAACGCTGGATGTAGTGCTGTGGGATGCTGTTACTGGCTGGATGTGACGTGATGATGCTGCGGTTTTGTCTGTTTTTGTGTCTTTTTCTTTCTTTGTTTTTCTTTCTTTGGCGTGGGTTGTAAGGGTTTTTGGGTGTGGATCGTTCGACCCCTCCCCCCCCTTATCTGCAGTGATTGTGTCTTTTTGTTTAATAAATTTTGGGGGTGCCAGGAATAGCCTGGACCCGATCCTTCTTTGCCTAACAAAACCTAACAAACCCTAACAACAACTAAAAACCCCTATGAACCACTAATAAACCCAAATAGCACCTAAAACCCACTATTAAACCATAAAACCCTATAAACACTAATAAATCATAAAACCTATAATAAACCATAAAAACACTATTAGACTCTAATAAATTATACAAAATCCCTAAAACCCCTAATATACAATAAAAACACTATTGAACCATAATAAATCCAAATAATCACTAAAACCATAACAAACCTGACAAAACAATACAATACCCGCCAAATAATAGCCTACAAAACCCTACAACCTGCTAATAAACCATAAAAACCCCATAATAAATCGTAACAAACCCTAACAACCCCAAATAAATCCTAACAAATCATAACAATGCCAAATAAATCATAAAAAACTGAAACAATCCATAAGAAACCCCTAATAAACCGTAATAAACCCTAACAAATCATAATAAACCCAAATAAATCGTAGTAAACACAAATACATGTTAATAAACCCTAATAAATAAAATAAACCCTATGAAACCCTAATAAATCCTAAATAAGGATAAAAAGGTTGATAAACCCTAAAAATGTTCACAAACAAAATCAAAATGCTCACAAACAAGAAAAACAATATATTATCTAAAAAGACATAACAAACACTAATATAACCTAATAAAACAAAAAAATTAATAAACCCCTAACAAACCCTAAAAAACCCCTAAAAATCCCTAATAAACCCTAATAAAAACTAAAAAACCCTAATAAAACCATAATAAAACCCTAAAAATACCTTCTCAACCCTAATAAACATTGACACACCATAATAAAACCTAATAAAACCCAAATAAACCCCAATAAACAAAAAAACGGAAACAAACCATTAAAAATCCCTAGAAACCATAATAAACGATAATAAATTTTAATAAAACATAATAAAACATAAAAAATGCTCACAAACACTAAAAACACGCTTATAAAACCTAAGAAGTCCCAAAAACCCGTCATATATAATAACAAAAACTAAAAGACACTCATATACCCTATTAAAAATACTAAAAAACCCTAGTAAACCCTGAAAATCCCTAACATAACCTAATGAACACTACTCAACCCTAATAAACCCTAATAAAACCCTAAAGATACGTACTCAACCCTAATAAAACCCTAAAAATACCTACTCAACCCTAATGACCCTCAAAACATTATAATAAACCATAATAAACCCCACTAAACCCTAAAAAATGCAATTATACCATTAAAATCCCTAAAACCCCTAATAAATGCTAATAAAACCTAAAAAAGTTAAAAAGCACTAATAAACTCTAATAAAAACTACTAAACCCTAAAAACCCTAATATACCATCTTAAAAATTTATAAACCATAATGAATGATAATAAACCCCAATAAATCCTAAACATACCCAAATATACCCAAATATACCATAACATACCCTAATAAACCCAATTCAATCTTAATAAAACCCAAAAAATACTCGATAAACCCTAATAAACCTTAACACACCATAATTAACACGAATAAAATCCTAATAACCCCCACCAAACCCTAAAAAATGCTAATATACCTTTAAAAAACCCCAAAACCCAAAACCCAAACAATTGCTACAAAAAACTGAAAAATGCTTCAGAACCCACAAAACAAAACAAAACCCCAAAAATGCCAAAATAACCCTAACAAAGCATAAAAAAATCAAAACACACCCATAAAACCCAAAAAACGCATAAAACACCAAACAACTCAAACAAAAATTAACAAACCCTAAAAACCCTAACAAAACCTAACAAACCCCAACAACCAATAATAACCCCTAAGAACCACTAATAAACTCTAATAACCCCTAAAACCCACTATTAAACCCTAAAAACCCTAATAAACACTAATAAATTGTAATAACCTATAATAAACCCTAAATAACTCTATTAGACGCTAATAAATGCTACAAAATCCCTAAAACCCCTAATATGAAATAAAAAACACTATTAAACCATAATAGTCCCTAATATTCACTAAAAACCCTAACAAAACCCGAAAAAATGCTACAAAAACCTCCAAATAATAGCCTACAAAACCCTAAAACCCAATAATAAACCCTAACGAACCCTAATAACCCCAAAATAAATCGTAATGAACCCTAACAATCCCAAATAAATCGTATCAAATCCTAACAATGCTAAATAAATCGTAACAAACTGAAACAAACCATAACAAACCCTTAATAAACCGCAATAAACCCTAACAAAACATAATAAACCCTAATAAATTGTAATAAACCAAAATACATGTTACTAAACCCTAATAAATAAATTAAACCCTAGTAAACCCTAATAAATCCTAAATAGCCCTAAAAAGGGTTGATAAACCCTAGAAAATGCAATTAATGCCTACAAAATCCCAATAAAACCCTAATATAAAATAAAAAATGCTAATAAAATGTTACAAATCCTAAAGAACACTAATAAACCATAAAGAACCCTAATAAACCCTAAAGAACCATATTAAACTCTAATGAACACTAAAAAACCCAAAAGATCCCAATAAACGCTAAAACACATTATATAAACCCTAAAAACTACTACAATACCCAAACAAACCCTAAAACACACAAAAAAACCTAACAACCCCTATCAATCCCAAAAAAAACATATAAACCCATAAACCCACCCTCCCCCCCAAAAAAACCCATTAAAAAGCCACCAAATATCATAAAAAACCATAAACACCAGTTAACAACCCTTAAAAACCCTAAAAGCACTACAAACCATAAAAAACAATTAAAACCCTATAAAAGGCTTCAAATAGATACATAACCCCTAAAAGCATTACATAAACCCTAAAAAATGAAACAAAAACCCTAAAAACACAACATAAACAAAAAAACTCAACATAAACCCAAAAAATGCTACATAAACCCTTAAAGCACTACCTTAACCCTAGAACTGTATCATAAACCCTAAAAAACACAACATAAACCCTAAAAAATGCAACATAAACATTAAAAAACGCTACATAAAACCTAAAAATACAATATAAACCCTAAAAATACTCCATGAACACTAAAAACGTTACATAAACCCTAAAAATGTAACATCAATGATACATCACCCCTAAAATGCTACATAAACCCAGAAAACGCAACATAAACCCTAAAAAATGTTACATAAAACCTAAACCCTAAACAGACTACATAAACCGTAATAAATTCTAATAAAACCTAACTATGCTTAAAAGCGCTAATAAACCCGAATAAACACTACTAAACACTAAAAAACCCTAATATACCATCTTAAAATTTAATAAACCATAATGAACCATAATAAACTCTAATTGTAATTGCCTGGGTTTTAGGGTCCATTACTTTAAAAAAAGAATAAAAATCTGATGGTTGAGGTGTTCTGGGTGGTCTCAAAGGCCATCACAGCTTCTCGGTGAATCCTAGCGGTAGCCTTGGCCTACCAGTAGCTTTGGCCTACCGGTATACTTAGCCTACCGGTGACCTTGGGGTACCGGTAGCTCTAGGCTACCTGTGGCTCTCGCCTACCCCCACAGGGTTTTCCAGTAGCGCCTCCTTTTTGCGCAAATTAAGTTTTAAACCCTATTTTTCACCTACTTAAGCTTGTTTTAAACCCAGTAACACGCATTAATGGCATTTAATTAAATGTTCGATGAGGTGTGCGTCGGTTTAAACCGCCCCTAAAGGCAGGGACCTTTAATGACGTGTGGGGTCGCGTGGTCAATCAACGACCCCTCTCTTTACGCGGTTTCCCCTTCTTATCTCAGTGTCTCAACCATTCCCAACCCTTATAAACTAATGGCTTCTCCCTAGGATACCTTTTTCCTCGGCCACCCTATGATCGATTTGTCTGCTCATCCTTGGAGTCCCCGAGGTCCCTCCCCTGCCTTTTGCGCATCTGGTGTTCCTCGCGTGTGGAGAGAAACTTCGATCATTGATCAATCATGTAGGGTTTTACCTTCGTCTCTCCTTTCTGTGTATCTTGCAGGGTGGGTGATTCTATAGAATTGGATAAACCAAACTTTAATGAAGATAATAAATGGATTCTAAAGATTGAAGGGGAGGGGTGTGATCGAAGATGCTCTATTTTCTCTTTTCGGAATTGTACAGGCTTACACCTACTGAAAATCATGGTTGTTGGTGGTCTTTCTCTATGCACTAACAAACCCCAACCTCTTGAGATGTTTAAATGGCGTGTATTGTAGTTTTGAGCCTTTGCTGTGTAAAGGAAATTGGTTAATTACATATATTCGGCTAAATAAATTGAAAGCACCAGGATCAACCATTTCTATGATAACCCTGGTTCAAGCCCAGTGGAATTGAAATCATGGAGTGTGTTAAATCTTTTAAATCTGAAATACCTGTTGATTTTTCCCTTGTGATCCACGGGACTAGTACAGGTGACCTTATAGTTTTCTTGGATGGGGGATTAGAATTCTGAGGTGGTATGGGTGGGGATGGGATCCCCTGTTGTTGTACTTTCGTTGGTTGTGAATTTGAGGCCGTGTAGTTACCTTGCTTATATCACGAATTGGGGTGGAATCCTCTGTTATTTAGAGACCCTTGGCTCTTGTATTTTGGGAACATGGGGTAGTATCTTGGGGTTTTTATTTGGTTCCAGTACTTTGAGGGATCTCTTATCCCTTTTGTTGTTGTGGCTTTAAAAGAGAACTGGGTGTGAATGTTTTAATTGTCATTTGACTATACTCTTACCTTGGCTTGTGCTTATGCTTGCTAGTTTCCCAAGTAGGTGAAGAAACTTATTTAGCCATTATTACTGAACATGAAAGGATGGGACAAATGGGTTCTGGTTTGGTGTGAGTTGTGACGTGGACAGGGGTGCTTTTGTGTTCTTTAGGTAGGCTGAAGAAAAACCTAAACTTGGGTGAGTGATTTTTACCTATACATATACTTTTAGTTTTGTGTTTCTTGTTTGCGCCCCACCCAAGTTGAGCACTTAGTGCCGAACACCCCCATTTAATTGGGGAGGGTGTTTTTCACAACACTTCTATTTGTGGCTGGTTATTAGATCCTTTCTGCTTCATTTCCCAGATAGCCCATGTATCTTCAGGTAGGCTGTGATGGCCTGAAGTCCATTATTATCCCAAGAACATTCGGGCAGGGTAGTGTGGTTGTTGTCCCAGGTGTGTGCGGGTAGGTGGTTTCCCAAGTGTCTTTAGGATGAGGCATAGGTGTCTGCGGGCATGATAGTAGATCTTCTAGCCCAGGTGTCTTCGGGCATGGCGGTGGTTGTTCTAGCCTAGGTGTTTTCAGGCGTGGCTATGTGTGACAGTTGTGGCCCAAGTGTTTGCGGGCGGGGTTTGGCAGTGGGACTGCGGTGAGAATGGCGGGATTGGTTTGATGCATAGGATGTCTTCAATAACCAGTGGGAAAGTGGCGCGGGGTACCCAAACATTGATGTGCTTTTATTATACATTATTTTCTTTCTTTATTTGGTGAGTGTGGCTGGCGAGTGGGATGGATGAACTCCTTGATATTGTTGGTTGTCTTCTTCTCACGAGACTTTAGTACGTCCCCCCACTTGCGCACGAGAGTCTTTGGTTTTTCCCTACTGAGTATACTCATATTCTCACCCTACGTATATAAAACTGCTTTTAGGTTTCTAGGGGACTTTAGGGATCGTGCGGGACCGTACTAGCTTGGACGTTTGGGACAGTTTCTGTTTCTGTTTTCCTTTTTCATGGTATCCTTTTACCTTGGGGTTTTGTGGCTTGTATCATTTACTTTTGAACATGCATGTGGAAATGGTTTACCTATTGGATTTACATTTCTTTCAGTTTTGGTGTTGTTGTGTTTCATTATATTATGTTCAGATCCTATAAAACAAAAACGGTAATGCCTTCCATTTGTGTGTTATTTCCATACCCTTGGTGCTAGTCCCCACTCCGAGATCTATTGAAAGCGGGTTTTGGGGGTCATTATCTCTCCTTCAAATTAAATAAGGAAGGGCCTGGAAATCTGTTAACCCTTCCCTCCTTTTGGTGAAGGAGGGTCGTGGTAGAATGGTATCAGAAGAGATGGTTGAGAGATAGGATAGAGTATAGAGTTATGAATAGTAAGGATTGCATGGGATGGTAAGGAAACATTGTTGGGTGACCTTGGTGCATGAATTAGGCCAAGGAAGACCGGCTAGGACATGGGATTTTAGGGCCCCCTGTGATCTGATGCATGCACTCTGGACCTACCGAACGACCAAGTGAGGCCACTCTGATTGTATGGTAGAGACCCTAAGAAAGGTACATGCATCCTAATGACTTGTGTTCTCGTGTTTCATGGGTGTTTTGGGAATCGAAATCAATAAGAAGTTTAAGAAATTTTAAGAACAATATTCTACATTACTTGGACTTAGGCATTCCTTGTTTGCCTTGAAAATATGGAACCTAGGAGGCGACCACGTGTGGTGTGGGCGATCGAGGCCCAATAGACTACCTTGGCCGATTGGAAGAGAGATGATCGAGAAGAGGAGGACGACCAGTGGCAGAAGACACTCTGGGCCTTCCAACGACAGACCCTCGAGAAGTATGAGGGCAACAACTATGACCTGAAGATGGAGAGCTGGCTAGAGGAGCTGGCGATAGCCTTCGGCCTGATCCGGGCTCCGACCGAGTACTGTGTTCATCTGGCTGTCAGCCAGATGCGGGGAGCGGCGCGTTAGTGGTGGACGCTTTACCTGGGGGAGAGGAGAGAGGCTGAGGTGGCATGGGCTGATTTCGAGAAGGAATTCTGGGCGGAATTCCTCTCTTCTATGATGAAGGCGGAGAAGAGGCTGGAGATACTCTCCCTCCAGCAGGGAAGTATGTCAGTAAGGGAGATGGGAATCAAGTTCAAGGAACTCCTATTATTTTCTCCGGACCTCTTTACAAACGAGGAGTCCCGGGAAAGATGTTTAAGGGAGGCGCTCCGACCCTCCCTCCGATATGTTGTTACCCCCTTTACCATGTCGATGTACTTGGAGGTCCAGAAGAAGGCCGAAGTGGTAGAGAGGATGCACACTCTAGGAGATGTTTCACGAGATGGGATCCAGATGGGACCATCAAAGGGGAAGGCCATAAGCACCAGGCCTCTAGTGTCGGGACCCTCCAGGTTCCGACCAGCAGGGAGCAGGCCGCAGCAATTCGAGTTCCGGTCCCCTGGTCCTCGCCCTTTTCCTTCAAGCACAAGAATGAGGTTATTTGTATGTGGGATCCATGGACATCTCCAGAATTAGTTCCCAGACAGAGTATAGTACGGAGGTGGCGGACAGGCCCAACACCCTTTCTAGCAGCAGCTCCCAGCTAGGCCTTTCCAGCAGGGGCAGCGAGCTCCCACTCCTCCGAGGGTAGATGTTGCAGGAGGAGGGAAACCTCAGGGTACTCCTCAGGGACCTCTACCAGGGCGTGGTCGGGGAGGTGGCTGACAGCCGAGAGGCATAGGAGCTGGGCGTGGGTAGTTGCATGCCATGGAGGTAGTAGATCTAGCAGGACCGGAGGTCGTTCGAGGTACGATTAGTTTTTTTAGCACCCTTGCTTATGCCTTGTTCGATACCGGAGCTTCGCACTCCTTCGTTGCACCCAGTCTAGCCCGTGATTTGGGTCTATATGCCGAGATACTTCCAGTTCCCCTGGTACTCAGTGCAACAGTTGGAGGTCAGACCGACTTGATATATGTTTGTCGAGGATGAAAACTAATGGTAGGGCCGCATCATTCAGTCAGGGATCTCCTTCTATTGCAGATACAGCCTTACGATGTCATCCTAGGCATCGACTGGCTATTCTCTGTGTGTGTCGTCATCTATTACTTCCGAGGGAGGGTTTTGTTCTTAGACTTGGGTGGTCGGCGTGTTACTCTCACCGGTGAGTGGAGCGATGAGAAGGACAACAAGCGAAAGGAGCCCCTCCTCTCCTTGTTAGCCTAGATGTCAGTAGAGTCAGTGGATACTGAGATGGTGAAGGTGCCGGGAATCGTCAGTGAGTTTATGGACGTCTTTCCTGAGGAGGCAACGGCTCTACCCCCTCGATGTGATATCGAGTTTGGGATAGACTTGCAGCCAGGTGCTCGTCTGATTTCGATGGCTCCTTACTGGATGGCACCTTCGGAGCTACGGGAGTTGCAGATTCAGATTGACGATCTGATGAAGAGGGGTTATGTCTGACCAAGTGCATCACTGTGGGGTGCTCCAGTCTTATTCGTAAAGAATGCAGATGGTGGCCTCAGGTTGTTCATAGACTATAGGAGACTGAATCAGGTGATGATCAAGAATCGCTACCCTCTTCCGAGGATAGACAATCTTTTTGACCAGCTGAAAGGGGCAGGATGGTTCTAGAAGATCGACCTGTGGTTTGGGTATCACCTATTGAGGGTGAAAGGGGGAGACATCCCGAAGTCGGCCTTCAGGTGCAGATAGGGACACTTCAAGTTCATAGTCATGCCTTTCGGTGTTACGAACGCCCCATCTGTGTTCATGGGGCTTATGAAATCCATCTTCCGGGAGTACCTGGATCGGTTCATAGTCGTGTTCATCGATGATATCCTAATATATTCAAGATCAGTGGAGGACCACGCAGAGCACCTAAGGACAGTTTTGGAGGTCATCTAACGGCACCAGCTCTATGGGAAGTTGTCAAAATGCAAGTTCTGGACGCGATAAGTGCACTTCCTTAGGCACATAGTGTCCGAGCAGGGGGTAGCGGTGGACCCATCAAAGGTTGAGGCGGTTGTTTCTTGGGCAGCACCCAATAATGTGGCAGTGGTTCGTAGTTTCCTTGGGTTGGCGGGTTACTATCGGAGGTTCATACCCAACTTCTCTCGAGTTGTATCCCCTTTGATAGCATTGACCAAGAAGGACCTGGTTTTCGTGTGGAGTGAGCAGTGCGAGGCAGCCTTTGGCTATCTGAAGGAGAAGTTGGTTAGTGCCCCAGTGCTGAGACTACCATAATAAGGGGTGGCGTATGAGGTTTTCTATGATGCTTCAGGGAAACGCCTCAGATGTGTGTTGATGCAGCAACAAGGGGTGATCTCTTATGGGTCTAGGAAGCTATGCCCTCATAAGCGTAATTATGCCACCCCCGACCTGGATCTTGCATAGGTAATTTTTTTCTAAAGTTTTGGCAGCATTACCTCATTGGAGAACACTTTGTGGTCTTCACGAATCACAAAATCCTGAGGTATATCTTCTCCCAACAGGACCTAAACTTGCGGCAGCGAAGGTGGATGGAGTTAATCCAGGATTACGACTTCAAGATTTCCTATACTTTAGGGAAGGGGAATGTAGTGGCCGATGCCTTGAGCAGGAGGTCACAGAAGGATGCGGTCCGAGAGTCGGCAGATGCCTGGAAGGCGATGGAGGAGTTGGCTGCCTTGCACCTGGATGCGAGGACGGATGGCAGTAGAGGTTTCCTATATCAGATGACTATGCAGTCTTCTCTATTGTAACATGTGGAGGAGTCTTAGTGGGGAGACCCAGAGTTCGAAGTGATGGATGACCTATTTGACCAGATCAATGCTCTGGAAGGGTGGATGGAGGATGGTCAGAACCAGATTCTTTTCCTGGGAAAGTTGTTTGTTCTAGAGGCGATGCATGGAAGGGTTCTTATTGAGATCCAAAACTCACCCCTAGTTGTGCACCTTGGAGTATCCAAGATGTACCAGGGTCTGAAGAGACAGTTTTGGTGGCCTGGAGCAAAGCGAGCAGTGGCAGATTTTGTGGCGAGGTGCCTAGTGTGTCAACAGGTGAAGGCTTAACACCATGTTCCAGGCGGCCTATTGTAGTCTCTAGATGTCCCCGAGTGAAAGTGGGAGGAAACCTCGATGGGTTTTGTCATGGGACTACCCAAGGGTCAAGGGGGGTACGATTCCATCTGGGTAGTAGTGGACTGGTTGAAGAAATTGGCTCACTTTCTAGCGATTAAGGAGTCAAGTGCAGTGGATGCTTTGATACGAAGGTACGTGGATGAGTTGGTTCAGTTTCACAGAGTTCTGAGGTCCATAGTCTCAAATAGGGATGCACAGTTTACCTCACGAGTCTGGAGAGGATTGCAGCATGCGTTTGGTAACCAGCTACATCTTATCACTACTTTCCATCCCAAGACATATGGAAAGACCGAGCGTACCATTCAGACCTTATAGGATATACTACGTGCATGTGTTCTGGACTCAAGAGGACCGTGGGTTCAACACTTACCTTTTATAGAGTTCACCTACAATAATAGCTATCACTCTACCATTGGAATGGACCCGTTTGAAGCCTTGTACTGGAGGCCATGCCGTTCACCTATGTGTTGGACTGAAGTCGGAGAGGTGGGAATCCTTGGCCTGGAGGTGGTGCAGAGCACGAAAGAGAAGGTTCAGCTTATATGGGAAAGGATGAAGGCGTCCCAAGATCGACAAAAGTCGTATGCTGACAGCAGGAGAAGGACCTTGGAGTTTGAGGTCAGAGACCATGTGTTCTTGAAGGTCTCCCCTCGGCGTGGACAATGGAGGTTCGGTAAGGGGATTAAGCTTTCTCCCAGGTTCATCGGACCCTTTGAGGTGTTGCGGTGGGTCGGCGAAGTGGATTATCAGCTAGAATTACCACCTACACTACTGAGGATACATGATGTCTTCCTTGTGTCCCAGCTCCTTCGGTATCTGCATGATGATTTACACATCCTCGTCTGGGGAGAGATGGACATCAAGGATGACGTGACCTTTGTGGAAAGACCACTGATGATCGAGGATCGCCAGGAGAACGTGCTTCGTGGGCGAAGAATTCCCTTGGTTCGTGTGCTATGGAGATATGGTGGGCTTGATGAGAGCACCTGGGAGTGGGAGACACAGATGTGTTCCCCTTACCCAGAGTTGTTTTATGTTTTGTATTGTTTTTTTTATACTTGTGGTGGTGGAGCGTTTACCTTGTTGGCTATGAAATATGTGGTTTTTCTTTCCTCTCTAAATGTGTATGAAAAGTCCTGGCTACGGGGAGGGGAGGACCCGAACCTTAATCAAGATGCATTAAGGTAGATGCGATTAAACCCATGTGGGCAAGTCAGTGCCGGCCAAAGCAGATAGTATCTTGACATGGGGGAGGAGACTCCCCGACCCACATGACTGGGTAGTTTGACATGGTATGTTGCTTGGTTCTTGAGAGGGAGGTGTTTCCAGTTAACAATGAGGTTCACTCCTGATATGTATCTTTCGAGGTGGTTGTTCGGACCCTCTCTTTCCCTTTTGGGTTGTTTTGATTCTTGAGGAAGAAAATAGTTTGAGAGGTATCTGATGTAATGGCCCTAGTTTTAGGGTCCATTACATTGAAAAAAAATCTGATGGTTGAGGTGTTCTGGGTTGTCTCGAAGGCCGTCCCAGCTTCTTGGTGACTCCTAGAGGTAGCCTTGTCCTACCTGTATACTTAGCCTACCAGTGAACTTGGGGTACCGGTAGCTCTGGGCTACCGGTGGCTGTCAGCCACCGGTCGCACTGGGCTACCGGTCACTGTCAGCCACCGGTCGCTCTCGGCCACCGGTCGCTGTCAGCCACCGGTTGCTCTTGGCTACCTATTTTTGTCAGCCACTGGTAGCTCTCGACTACTGGTGGCTCTCGCCTAATCCCCACGGGGTTTTCCAGTAGTGCCTACTTTTTGCGCAAATTGAGTTTTAAACCCAATTTTTGACCCCTTTAAGCTTGTTTTAAACCCAGTAAATCCCATTAATGGCGTTTAATTAAATGTTCGACAAGGTGTGCGTCGGTTTAAACCTCCCCAAAATGAGGGGACCTTTAATGACGTGTGGGGCCACGTGGTCAACCCACGACCCCGCTCCTCCTGCGGTTTCTAATTCTTATATCAGTGTCTCGTCCGTTCCAGGCCCTTATAAACTAAAGGATTCTCCCTGGGTTTCCTTTTTCCTCAACCACCCTGTGATCGATTCGTCTTCTCGTCCTTGGAGTCCACGAGGTCCCTCCCCTTCCTTTTGCACATCCGTTGTTCCTCGCGCGTGGAGAGAAACTTTGATCATTGATCAATCAGGTAGGGTTTTACCTTCGTATCTCCTTTATGTGTATCTTGAGGGGTGGGTGATTCTGTAGAATTGGATAAACCAAACTTTAATGAAGATAATAAACAGATTCTAAATAATTAAGGGGAGGGATGTGATCGATGATGCTCAGTTTTCTCTTTTCTGAATTGTGTAGGCTTATGCCTACTGAAAATCGTGGATGTTGGTGGTCTTTCTCTGTGCACTAATAAACCCCAACCACTTGTGATGTTTAAATGGAATGTATTGTGGTTGTGAACCTTTTCTGTGTAATGGACATAAATTAATTACGTATATTCGGCTACATAAATTGAAAGCACCAGGATCAACCCTTTCAATGATAAACCCGGTTCAAGCCTAGTGGAATTGAAATCATGGAGTGTGTTAAATCTTTTAAATAGGAAAATACATGTTGAGTTTTCCCTTGTGTTCCATGGGCCGAGTACAGGTGACCTTATGGTTTTCTTGGATGGGGGCGTAGAATGCTGAGGTGGTATGGGTGGGGATGGGATCCCCTATTGTTTTACTTTAGCTGGTTGTGAATTTGAGGACATGTAGTTACCTTGCTTATATCACAAATTGGGGTGGAATCCTCAGTTGTTGAGAGAACCTTGGATCCTGTGTTTTGGGAACATGGGGTAGTATCTTGGGGTTTTTCTTTAGTTCCAGTACTTTGAGGGATCTCTTATCCCTTTTTTTGTTGTGGCTCTAAAAGAGAACTGGGTGTGAATGTTTAAATTTCTTTTTGAATATAATCTTCCCTTGGCTTGTGTTTATGCTTTCTAGTTGCCCAAGTAGGTGCAGAAACTTATTTAACCATTATTACTGAACATGAAAACAAGGATGGGACAAATGGGTTCTTCTTTGGTGTGAGTTGTGACGTGGACAGGGGTTCTTTTGTGTTCTTTAGGCAGGCTAAAGAAAAACCTAAACTTGGGTGAGTGCTTGTTACCTATACATATATTTTTAATTTTGTGTTTCTTGTTCGCGCCCCACCCAAGTTGAGCACTTAGTGCCGAACACCCCCATTTCATGGGGGAGGGTGTTTTTCCCAACACTTCTATTAGTGGCTGGGTATTAGCTCCTTTCTGCTCCCTTTCCTAGATAGCCCAAGTATCTTTGGGCAGGCTGTGATGGCATGAATTCCATTATTAGCCCAAGAACCTTTGGGCAGGGTAGTGTGGTGGTTGGCCCAGGTGTGTGCGGGCAGGTGGTTTCCCAAGTGTCTTCGGGATGAGGTCCAGGTGTCTTCGGGCATGTACGTAGATCATCTATCCCAGGTGTCTTCGGGCATGGAAGTGGTTGTTCTGGACTAGGTGTTTTCATGCATGGCTACATGTGACAGTTGTGGCGCAGGTGTTTGCAGGTAGGGTTTGGCAGTGGGACTGCATGAGGATATGGCCCAGGTGTGTGCGGGTGGGGTGTGGTAGTGGGATTGCAGTGAGAATGGTGGGATTTGTTCGATGCGTAGGATGTCTTCAATAACCAGTGGGAAAGTGGTGCGGGGTACCCAAACATCGATGTACTTTTATTATACATTATTTTCTTATGTTAGTTGGTGAGTGTGGCCGGTGAGTGGGATGGATGAACTCCTTGATAGTGGTGGTTGTCTGCTTCTCACGGGACATTAGTACGTCCCCCCACTTGTGCATGAGAGTCTTTGGTTTTTCCCTACTGAGTATACTCATATGCTCACCCTACGTATATAAAACTGCTTTTAGGTTTCCAGGAGGACTTCGGGAATTTTGTGGGACCGTACTAGCTTGGAACTTTGGGGAAGTTGTTGTTGCCTTTTTCCATTTTCTTGGTATCTTTTTACCTTGGGGTTTTGTGGCTTGTATCATTTAATTTTGAACATCAATGTGGAAATGGTTTACCTGTTGGCTTTACTTTTCTTTCAGTTTTGGTGTTGTTGGGTTTAATCATCTTATTATCTGATCCTATAAAACAAAAAGGGTAATGCCTTCCATTTGTGTGTGATTTCCATACCCTTGGTGCTAGTCGCCACTCTGGGACCTATTGAAGGCGGGTTTCGGGGGTCATTATCTCTCCATCAACATAAAGAAGGAAGGGCCTAGCAATCTGCTGACCCTTCCCTTCTTTTGGTGAAGGCGGGTCGTGACACTAATAAATCCTAAACATACCCAAATATACCATAATATACCATAATATACCCTAATAAACCAAACTCAATCCAAATAAAACGCTAAAAATACCTAATAAAAGCTAATAAACCTTGACACACCATAATAAACCTGAATAAAATCCCAATAACCCCCACCAAACCCAAAAAAAATGCTATTATACCATTAAAAAATCGTAAAACCCTAACAAACCATGATAAATGTTAATAGCACCTAAGAATCCTAAAAAATGATATTAACCCCTAAAAATAACTCTAATAATAATAGTTGTTATAATGCACATGCATGTGCATGATGATGATGATAATAATAATAATAATAATAATAAAATTAATAATAACAATGCATGTGATAATAGAATAACGCATGTGCATGGAATGTGTGTGTTAATGTATTAGCATGTGAATTTGCATGTGCATTTTTATGTGATGATAATAACAATAACAACAACAACGACAACAACAATAAGAAAAACAAAAACCACAATAACAATAATAATAATAAGAATAACAACGTAGGTGATTATAAAATAATGTGTGTGCAGTGCATGTGCATGTGCATCGTAATAAAAAATAAATAATAATGCACATGCATGTGCATGTGCATGTGCATGATATGATAATAATAATAATAATAATAACAATAATAACAGTAATCATAATAATAATAAAAACAACAACACATGTGATAATAGAATAATGCACGTGCATAGCAAGTGTAGTGCATGACAATAAATAATAACTCATAGCGCACATGATGATAATAATAACAATAATAGTAATATTAATAATAATAGCGCATGTGATAATAGAATAACAGACATGTATTGAATGTGCGCGTGTATGGTAAAAAATAATAACACATGTGCATTTGCATTTTCATTTGATTATAATAACAATAATAACAAAAAAATTAATAATAACAATAACAATAAAAATTCATGTGATAATAGAATAATGTAGGTGCATTGTGTGTGTGCGTGCATGGTAATAAACAATAACGGACGCACATGTTCATTTTCTAGTGATGATGATAATAATAATAATAATAATATTAATAATAATAGTAACAACAACAACTACTACTACATATGCACATGCATGGAAATAAATAATATATAATAAATAATAAATAAAACCAAACAAACCCTACCGACCAATAATAAACCATAATAAACCCCAATAAACCCTAAAGCCCACTACTAAACCCTAATAAACACGAATAAATCGTAATAAACCCAAAAAACCCTATTAGACCCCAATAAAAGCTACAAAATACATAAAAACCCAAATATACAACAAAAACACTATTAAACCATACAAAATGCTAATATTCATCAAAAACCACTAACAAACCTGACAAAACCTGACAAAACCCAAAAAAACCATAAAACCCAAAAAACCCAAAAAAACCTTAAAAAACCCTAAAAATCCTAAAAACAGTAATACCCCTAAAAACCCCAAAAAAGCAAAAAACCACGATAACAAACCTAAAAACAAAAAAAAAAACCGCAGAAAAACCTCAAGAAAACCCTAAAAAACCTAAAAACCACAAAAACGTTAAAAAAACACTAAAAACATTAAATTGCCTAAAAACCCTAACCAACCCGATGAAACCATTAAAAACCCTAAAAATCCCCTAGAAAACCAGTAAAATATCAAAAGAAACCCTAATACACCCTAAAGAACCCTAAAAACCCTAAAACCCCTAAAGAACCCTAAAGAACCATTAAATCCACTAACAACGCTACATAAACCCTATCAATTACTACAAAAACCCCAAAAATTCTTAAAACCCCAAAAAACAAAACAAAACCCCAAAAACGCTAAAATAACCCTAACAATGCAAAAAAAATCCAAACACACCCATAAAACCCAAAAAAATGCATAAAACCCCAAACAACTCAATCAAACTGTAACAAACCCTATAAAATCTAACAAAACCTAAGAATACCTAAAAACCACTAATAACCCCTAATAACCCCTAATAAACCATAATAACCCATAAAACCCACTATTAAACCATAAAACCCTAATAAACACTAATAAATCGTAATAAAATGTAATAAACCCTAACAAACTCTATTAGAACCTAATAAATGCTAGAAAAACCCGAAAAACTCTAATATAAAATATATACACTATTAAACCATAATAAACACTAATAATCACTGAAAAAACCAGACAAACCTGACAAAACGTTGCAAAAATCTCCAAATAATAGCCTACAAAACCCTACAACCCACTAATAAACCCTAAAAAACCCTAATAACCCCAAAATAAATCGTAACAAATCCTAACAACCCAAAATAAATCGCAACAAATCCTAACAACGCCAAATAAATCATAACAAATTGAAACAAACCGTAACAAACCCCTAATAAACCCCAATAAACCCTAACAAATCATAATAAATCCTAATAAATCGTAATAAACACTAATACACGTTACTAAACCCTAATAAATAAAATAAATACTAATAAACCCTAATAAATCCTAAATAACCTTAAAAAGGTTGATAAACCCTAGAAAAAGCTATTAATGCCTACAAAAGCCCAATAAAACCTTAATATACAATAAAAATGCTAATAAACTGTAACAAATCCTAAAGAACACTAATAAACCTTGAAGAACCCTAATAAACCCTAAAGAACCAAATTAAACTCTAAAGAACACTAAAAAACTCTAAAGAACCCAAAAAATGCTAAGACACATTATATAAACCCTAAACACCGCTACAATATCCAAACAAACCGTAAAACACATTAAAAACCCTAACAACCCCTATCAAACCAAAAAAACAAAAAAACCCATAAAACCCCCTGAAACCATTAAAAAGCCCTCAGATACTATAAAAACCCATTAAAAACTTTTAACAACCCTTAAAAACCATAAAACACACTACAAACTATAAACAACCATTAAAAACCAAAAAAATGCCTCAAATAGATACATAAACCCTAAAAACATTACATAAACCCTAAAATATGTAAATAACCCCTAAATACGCAACATAAACCAAAAAATGAAACATAAACCCAAAAAATGCAAAATAAACCATAAAGGAACTACATAAACCCTAGAATAATATCATAAACCATAAAAATCACAAGATAAACCCTAAAAAACGCAACATAAACATTAAAAAATGCTACATAAAACATAAAAACACAATATAAACACTAGAAACACTACATGAACCGTAAAAACGTTACATAAACCCTAAAAAATGCAACATAAACACTACATCACCATTAAAAACGCTACATAAACCCTGAAAACGCAACATAAACCCTAAAAAATGCTACATAACACCTAAACCCTAAACACGCTACATAAACCCTAAAAACATTACATAAACCCTAAGAATGATATATAAAACCTTTAACCACTAACAAAAATATAAAAATGCTAAATAAACAGTAAAAATTCTACATAAACTCTGACAACGCTACACAAACCCTAAAAAATACTCCAAAAACCCTAAAGACACTTTAAAACCCTCAAAAATATTAAACCCTAATATACAATAATATAAAAAAGTAAACCCTAATAAACCCCTAATAAACAACTAAAGAACCACTAAATCCACTACCCACACAACACAAACCTTAATAATTGTGACAAAAAAACCAAAAAATGCTCCAAAACCCATAAATTGCAAGAAAACCCCAAAAACGCTACAATAACCCTAACAAAGCATAAAAAATACAAACACACCCATAAAACCCAAAAAAATGCATAAAACCCCAAAAAACACAAACAAACAGTAAAAAACCCTAAAAACCCTAACAATACCTAAGAAACCCTAACAACCACTAATAACCCCAAAGAACCACTAATAAACCCAAATAACCCATAAAACCCACTATTAAATGCTAAATACCATAATAAACACTAATAAATTGTAATAACCTGTAATAAACCCTAAAAAACTCTATTAGAGCCTAATAAACGCTACAAAATCCCTAAAACCCCTAATATGAAAAAAACACTATTTATCCATAATAAACCCTAATAATTAGTAAAAAACCAAACAAACCTGACAAAACGTTACAAAAACCTCCAAATAATAGCCTACAAAACCCTACAACCCACTAATAAACCCTAAAAAACCCTAACAACCCCAAAATAAAATGTAAAAAACCATAACAATCCCAAATAAATCGTAACAAATCCTAACAATGCCGAATAAATTCTAACAAACTGAAACAAACCATAACAAACCCCTAATAAACCATATTAAACTCTTACAAAGCATAATAAACCCTAATAAATAGAAATAAACCCAAATACATGTTACTAAACCCTAATAAATAAATTAAACCCAAATAAACCCTAATAAATCCTAAATAACCCTAAAATGGTTGATAAACCCTATAAAAAGCTATTAATGCCTACAAAAGCCCAACAAAACCCTAATATAAAATAAAAAATGCTAATAAACTGTATCAAATCCTAAAGAACACTAATAAACCCTAAAGAACCCTAATATACCCTAAAGAAAAATATTAAACTCAAAAGAATACTAAAAACCCTAAAGATCCCAAAAAAACTCTAAAACACATTATATAAACCCTAAAAATCGCAACAATACCCAAACAAACCCTAAAACACACAAAAAAATCCTAATAACCCCAATTAGTCCCAAAAAAACGAATAAAACCATAAAACCCCCAAAACCATTAAAAAGCCATCAATTATCTTAAAACCCCATACACACCAGTTAACAACCCTTAAAAACCTTAAAAAACACTACAAACCATAAACAACCATTAAAACACTTAAAAAGATTCAAATATATACATAACCCCTAAAAACGATACAAAAAACGCTAAAAAATGCAACAAAAACCTAAAAACACAACATAAACCAAAAAAGGCAACATAAACCCAAAAAATGATACATAAACCCTAAGAGAACAGCATAAACCCTAGAACTATAACATAAAACCAAGAAAAATAACATAAACCCTAAAAAACAACATAAACCCTAAAAAACGCAACTTAAACATTAACAAAACACTACATAAAACCTAAAATCATAATATAAACCCTAAAAACACTCCATGAACCTTAAAAACGTTACATGAACCCTAAAAAATGCAACATAAACACTACATCACCCCTAAAAATGCCACATAAACCCATAAAACGCAACATAAACCCTAAAAAATGCTACACAAAACCTAAAACCTAAACAAGCTACATAAACCCTAAAAACGTTACATAAACCCTAAACATGATACATAAATTCTGAAGCCTCTAATTAAATCCTAAACACGCTACTAAACACTAAAAATGCAACATAAACTCTAAAAACACGACACATATCATAAAAAATGCTACAAAAACCCTAAATATACTTTAAAACCCACAAAAATATTAAACCCTAATATACCATAATATAAAAAATTAAACCCTAAGAAATCCCTAATAAACACCAATAATCCTTAAAAACACCTTATAATCCCTAAAATACTATGAAACTCTACTCAACAACAATAAAACCCCAATAATACCTAATAAACCCTAATAAATGAAAATAAAACCTAATAAATGCTAAAAACACGTTAAGAAAACCAAAAAACCCTAACTAACCTTAATAGACACTAATAAACACTAATAAACACTACTAAACCCCAAAAAACCCAAAAAAGCCCAAATAACCCATAAATAATTCCAAATAAACCCTACTCAACCCTAACAATCCTTAACACACCATAATAACCCCTAATAAAACCCTTCAAAACCATAATAAAGAAAAAAAATGCTAGTATGCCTTAAAAAATCCCTAAAAACTCAAATAAACTCTAATATAACCTAATAACCCTTAAAAACGCTCACAAACAATAAAAAATGATCACAATCAATAAAAACGTGCTATATTAACTAAAAATACCTAAATACACTAATATAACCTAATAAAGACAAAAAATGCTAATATACATTAACAATCCCTAGAAACCGTAATAAACCATAATAAAATCTAATATAACCAAAGAAACCTTAAAACTCTCACAAAAAAATAAAAACATGCTATATTATCTAAAAAGGCCTAACAAACACTAATATAACCTAATAAAACAAAAAAACTAATAAACCCCTAATAAACCCTAATAAACCCTAAAAATCCATAATAAAACCTAATCAGAATGAATAAACACTAATAAAACCCTTAAAATATCTTCTCAACCTTAATATACCTTGACACACAATAAAAAACCAAATAAAACCCAACTAAACCCCAATAAACAAAAAAACGCAAACAAGCCATTAAAAAGCCCTAGAAACTCTAATAAACCATAATAAATTCAAATAAAAGCTAATAAACCATTAAAAAGGCTCACAAACACTGAAAACATGCTAATAAAACCTAAAAAGTCATAACAACCCCTCATATATATTAACAAAAACTAAATAACACTCATATACCCTAATAAAAACACTAACAAACCCTAGTAAACACTAAATATCCCTAACAAACCCTAATAAACTGTATTCAACCCTAATAAACCCTAATAAAACTATAAAGATACCGACTCAACACTAGTAAAACCCTAAAAATACCTACTCAACCCTAATAAACCTTAACACACCATATTAAACAATTATAAACCCCACTAAACCAAATAACCGCAAATATACCATTAAGAAGCCCTAAAACCCCTAATAAATGATAATAAAACCTAACAAAGCATAAAAATGCTTATAAACCCGAATAAACACTACTAAACACTAAAAAACCATAATATTGTAACGACCCAAGAAACTGTGTTTTGAGTAATGACAAGTTTATTTTACAATGTCACCAATTAATTGAACAAACAATCATCTTATAAGATAATAATAATAATAAAATAGAGAAAACGCATCAAAATGAATGAAAGGCCCTTTTATTCAAATGAGTAACATCTTGGTGACTACAACTCACAGCGATCGAAAAAAAAGTTTAACTAACCAAAAATCCCATTTAAAAACCCGATTACAATTATAGGGAGACCGCTTAAAACCACAAGGACACCAAGAAGGAGGTAAGGGTCTTTGGTATCCATCAGAATAAACATAAGGATGGACGAAGCCACCGCAGCTGTACTGAGCACTAACAGAATAACACGAACCATCTCCTCTTTTTCTCCTTCAGTCGCCTTGAGTGAGGGATACCCCGAGACCAGACTTTTTATAAGAACACTAATTCGACTGTTAGACCCTAATGGCTATAAATATAACCGTTGGCTCCCCCATGATTCTCTTATCCACTAATTTTTTATTTTGGACCATTGAAGATAAGAGTTGATTACCCTCGAAAGGTTCGAAAAGTTAATTGTGTTATTTTCTTTAATATTTAAAGAATGACATCAATAATAGTATAATTATTTTATTGCTTGTATTCCCAAAAGGTGAATTATATTTTATATTTCAAAACGGTGAGAATTAATATTATTATTTTTCCACTATTTACTATATGTTTTTAACTTGTGCAATTAAACTTTTATTTTGTAATTACATTGAATCTGATGGGTTTTTATTTTGTTTAAGAAAATATGCACTCAAACTCTTGAGTTATATATGTTGCGTCAAACTTTAAATTAAATTTATTATACTTATCTCTTAATTAAATGTAAGTAATAATAATAATGAAAATATTTATAATTTGACCTTTTTATTAATTGTTTTGAAACTATGTCAAATTATGGTTTTTACATTACAAATTTTGCGTCTTTATGTTAATGCCTACACCAATACTCTTATTACTTTAAAAACAATAAAGATAATAGAATGATTGTAAAACTTTAAAATAATTGGTAATGTTATATGAATTTATCTTATGTTAAATATGGGATTAAGAAACCAATTTTTTTAATAACAAATATATTCAAATCTTTACATGTAATTATAAATTAAGATAATTTTTTTATGGAAAATAATAATATATTTTATGAATTAAATAGTGGATTAATAGTTTAATATATAGGTGTATTAATAACCTTTGACTTAAAGATAATAACACTAGTTTAATAATAAGCTTATATTAATAATAATACTGATTTTATAGTATGTTTGATAAAGGAATAAAATAAAGATAAAAATATATATTTTTGATGTTAAGATGTTAAAAAAAAAGCCGAGTTTTATTTTTTAAAACACCGCAGCAACCCAGGGCCATCCGATCCAGCGCTTCCATCCGGCCGTCCGTGATTTTTAATACCACTCTACGTCCAAGCCATCCGATCAACTCCCTTCTAATCCTATCCATCCAATTACTTTCGTGTCTCTCTCTCCCACAATTTCTTTCTTCTTCATCACGCCCACAGTACTAGTATAGGCCGCATTTTCTTCTTCTTAAGCCTGCGAGTGGACCCGTTTTCTCTCCTACTTTCCACGCGTTTGGAACCATCTATTAAATTCCAGGACTCAGATACCCACTCCATGACTCCACGAAGAGTTCTCTGTTTTTTTTAAAACCCTCGGTTTGCACCGAAGGCAAGGAGAGTGTTTGCACCCAGTTTTTTGGATCTCCGACCACCGGTCCGACGTCACCTACTTCGTCTTCATTCTCTCCTCCTCCTCGTTGGGCGAAAGTAAGGGAAAAGTTTTATTTGGTTTTGTTTAAACTTCGGTATATATATACATGTTATATATATATATTCTGTGTATATACACCCGGTGCATACCCAGGCCTTGAGGATCTCCCTTTCATCATGGAGAACCAAATAGGGGTAAGGGAACTCGGGAGACCCGTTTAATTTCAGTTCAGGTATTTTCATATGTACTTTGAGTATATATATATTTATATACATATATGTATAAAATGATATATGCAAATATACAAACTTCTTCTCAATGTTTATAACCCTGGTTTTATTTCGCCTATGAAAATTGAGATTTCGGGTAATTGTATGAACATGTGAAATCAAGCAAGTATATGGAGCATAAATATGTATATGTACATATAATTATATAGATGTATATGTATATCAATGTGCATAAGGGGTGAACTTGATTCTTTTGTTTTGAAATTTATCACAATATAACATGATTATTAAAATTTTATTTACCCAAAAAGATTATTATTTCAAGAAAGGTACCAAAACTATTTATATACATGTTTATATGTATGATGAAGTTAAGGTTTAGTTTGATATCAAAATAATTCCTTCGAAATTTTCATTTATCACCATTCTTGATAAATCATGATTTTGTTTTGTGAAGACGGGTAGTGTGAATTCCTTAAATGTTTTCAAGTGTATATATATGTAATCATATATATGTACTCATATTTATGGATTGACCATGTTGTATGCAAGAATGATTTTTATGCCAATAAAGGTTTTATGAAAATTGTGTTCACTTTTTTTCATGTAAAAGAACCCCATTCGATTTTTCCAAACATTAATTTTGTTTAATGTATAACATGAGAAATATTATTGAGTATGGTTTAATTTGGTAAACCCATGCACATGTGTATAAGCACCTAAATTTATATATATAGGTATATATAACCTTGTATCAATATGTTGTCTTCAAATACAAGTTTTTCTTATGATTGCAAACTTTTCAAAGGAAAGATCATGTTCTTTAAAGTGAAAATGAGTTTTTACACAACTATATATATATTCATCCAGTTTGCATACATATATACACGACTTCCTAAGATGGAACTAATTGCACACATTATATCCCTAACTGTATGTATATTCACACAGTTTTAATTAAACACCCACAATACCCATTTATCAGCAATTGTATTAGTTATGAACGGCCTTATTTTTAACTTGGTATTATGATTCTTTAGATTGTTGAAGTGTGTATGTTGATGTTTTCAATTGCTAAGTTAATTTCTTATGTGTAAGGATTTTTAGTACGTACGTATCAGTTTTGTTAATGATTGAACTGTCTTCCTGACTATGAAAATGTATGTAAAAAGGGGGTTTGATTAATAATGTATGAATAAAACCCTATGAAAGAAAGACCATGTCAAGATATGTGAGAGATGTTTTGGACTTAAGTGTTTATGGATGGGTGTGCCCAAAATTATATAGCGCTCCAATGCATTGGGTAAAGTAAAAGTCTCATGAGATGTTATGTGCAACAGACTTGGTGGTTAGCATTGGCTTGTGCTTTTATGTGCAACGGTCTTGGCGGTTAACCTTGGCTTGTGCTTTTATGTGCGACGGTATTGGCAGTTATCCTTGGCTTGTGCTTTTATGTGCGACGGTCCTGGCAGTTAGCCTTGGCTTGTGCTACTATGGGAAACGAGATTGGTGGTTTTCCTTGACCCCTACTAAGTTATCTTTTGAGATCACGACACAAGGTCTTGACAAGTCTAGGCATTATACTTTCCCTCTGCATGTAATGATAAATGGTCAACCAGGGGTTAGTCCAACTAACAAGACATCCCCTAGTTGAAAATTCCCTTGACTATGAGAATGAAATTATGAGATAAGAATTGTAATTCATGTGGTAAGTTATTATAAGACCTTTATGTGCCCATGAATCATGTTATGAATATTTTTCCTGCTTACTCACAGATTTTTAGAACTGAATTA
Source organism: Viscum album (assembly GCA_963277665.1). Classification (NCBI taxonomy): domain Eukaryota; kingdom Viridiplantae; phylum Streptophyta; class Magnoliopsida; order Santalales; family Viscaceae; genus Viscum; species Viscum album. Next base: position 601,137 of record CAUJRU010000008.1, read on the forward strand.
ATCTATGTTGTAAACTATGCATCTTCTATTCTTCATGTGTTTGCACTCTCTGATTATGTTTACTTTGATGTATATTGCAAGTTCGTACTTCTTTTCTGTACAAGTGGTTTTCAAAAATGTAATATTTACATGTTCTAAGAAAATATAATGCTTTGTTTTGTTTTAGTGAGGTGTTATATTCAAAATGACTTCTTTTAGAAAGAGTTTTCTTAAAATGTTTTTTAAACCCCTTACTGGGCATATTGGCTCACCCTAAATTTTTGTTTTAAATTTTTCAGGCATGGTTTGTACTAATGAAGTTTATCATAAGCAGTTGGTTTCTCGAAACCCTAAGCCTCATGATCTTCTGTAGTAATGGGACATGATATATTATTTGTAAATTTTGTAATGAAATGTTAGTATATCACATCTCATAAGACACCCGGGGATCGGGGTCTCTACAGTTGGTATCAGAGGATGCGTTCAGGCAACTCTGGAAAACCAGGTAGTATGAATATACAACTATGATCGACTAAGTAAAAATGTTATAACTTTCAGATGGATGATGAAAATGTATCTACCGACCTACTGTCACTTCCCACAAAGGCTCTAGAGAACATTTTATCTTTAGCTAGCCTTGTGAACCTTCTAAATTACGCCCGAATTCTCATGACATGTAAGCACCTGTATGACATGTCAAATTCTCCTAGGGTGCTTAGACTACACCAGGGGTTGGGAATGGATTATCTCCTAATGATGAAAACCCAATTCCCCTCTTATGAACGTCGGGGAAAGTACCGCTAGGGAATCTTCCGAGTGTTCAAAACTGGCGAAGAATTTGGTAAAATTCTTGATAACCCCTTTCAAGAATCTGCTGCTGCTAGAGACCTCCGAGCGGCTTACCTGTGCCAAATTTTTCACTATGGATTCTGGGTCCAGTTAATGGACTTTTGGGTGTTGGAAGATGAGTCCAACCAATCGTCTCTTAGGAAAGAGGTGTATACTGATGTTTCCCAACTCCATACCCCTCATTCTAAACTCAGGAGGCGTCATAGATGTTCCCATGAGTTTAACCTTGTCTGTTCGGCGTGTGTGTGGTTTGAAGAGGTAGGGAGTTTTGCCACTATATGTGGTGTACTTTTAGTAAACTCAGGCTTTTTTATGTAAAATTTTTCATAAATAAAAGTTTCATGTTTCCTTTCCTGCCTCTACCTTATCTGTGTTGTTAAGAGTTTCCTTTCGAATGTTTTTTTATGGCTGGTCAAACGAACATCTCATCACTACCCGATGAGTTAGTAGAAGTTATTATGATCAGGAAATGCATGGTGGATTATCCATATTTTCTCCACCTGCGAGGGTCTTGCCAACGTTTGCTCGATTTAGTGAACGGTCCTGAGATTCTTTGTTCGTGTCAAGAGGATGATCGTGTTTTTCATCTCATCGCCACTACTCAACTTCCCTGTTATAGGAGAAGGGGAAGATACTTTGAGGGTCTCTTTCAGTGTTTTACTCTGGCGCAAAACTTCTCTACCAGAGCGTGCTTCCTCATAGCTACCCAGGATGGCTAGCTTAGTGCAGCCTATATGTTCCATGTCTTAAATTTCAGTCTCCTCAATCACATCATTCCCCTAGATTACCTTGAGCGTGATGTAGCCCGGAGAGTTATCAGGGAATTCATCTACTAGGACGTTTTCGAGCTTTTCACCGCACGAGCCTCCCTTTGGATGCCTGTGTGCAGTACGCACGACCAGGAGTTCAAGACCTACTGCTCAAAGTGAATATGGGATAGGTAAATGGAAGAACTATGTTCCAACTTTGGTATTCCATTAACCAAGCTGGATCCCCTGTTTCGGTAATGTTGTACGTGTGGGGTTTCTGTTTTTCTTTTTATGAATAGAATTGCGAGGACACAATTCTTTGAAGGGGGAAATAATGTAACAACCCAAGAAACTGTGTTTTGAGTAAGGACATGTTTATTTTACAATGTCACTCATTAATTGAACAAACAAACATCTTATAAGATAATAATTATAATAAAATAGAGAAAACACATCAAAATGAATGAAAGGCCCTTTTATTCAAATGAGTAACATCTTGGTGACTACAAATCACAGCGATCGAACAAGAAGTTTAGATAACTAAAAATCCCAATTAAAACCCCAATTACAATTATAGGGAGACTGCTTAAAACCACAAGGACACAAAGACGGCGGTAAGGGTCTTTGGTATCCATCAGAATAAACATAAGGATGGCTGAAGCCACCGCAGCTGTACTGAGCACTAATGGAATAACCCGAACCATCTCCTCTTTTTCTCCTTCAGTCGCCATGAGTGAGGGATACCCCAAGACTAGACTATTTATAAGAACACTAATTCGACCGTTGGACTCTAACGACTATAATTATAATCGTTGGCACCCCCATGATTCTCTTATCCACTAATGTTTTATTTTGGAACGTTAAAGATAAGAGTTGATTACCCCTAAAAGGTTCAAAAAGTTAATTGTGTTATTTGCTTTAATATTTAAAGAATGAAATCAATAATAGTATAATTAATTTATTTCGTGTTTTTCCAAAAGTTGAATTATATTTTATATTTAAAAACGGTGAGAATTAATATTATTATTTTTCCACTATTGACTGAAAATTCTCTTTTTTGGATTTTTAATAAACCCGCTTTATGGGTAAGCGGTAACCAAAACAGCTCAATTCAAAATAAAAATTACAGGACCCGAGGAAACCTCGAGCCACGAGAACCCTCAACATTCAATCCCATCGCCATCCGCCATCACGCATTCCGGGGCACCTCATCTGCTGGACCGACGTCCCCATCACGCTATTCACCATCATCACCAAACCCTCGAGCCGTGAGCCTGCACCGCCTCGAGCACCACATCACCGGAGCGCCGACGAGCTTCACCGGCGTCCGTCGTCGCCAAATCAACCAGAAAACATGGAAAATAACAGATATTTCACCAACATCTTAGAACCACCGAAAAATTAACCAGAAAATCCAAAGTCTTCAACCCAATCGCTGGGAAATGTCACTTATGATCCTCAAACGACTCAACCACAGTGGGATAGTGGAAACCGGAAGAAGCTAAGACCTCCCCATAGGACCGACGAAACTGCTGAGAACAAACCTGGAGCACTCTGGAGAGTATGCCGGTGAAAACACGGTCTTACACCCGCAGCTCTGAATCAGCAACCACGGCAGCCCATAGCGAAAATCCACAGTAGGAGAGGAAGCCACGGTACCACCGCAGGGAGCACAGAGGGGTCCGAAGCAAAAACCACCACTAGAGGGAGAAACCCTAGCGCATCCATCACAGAGATGGAACCTTCAACCATTAAGAAAAATAAAAAAAAACCAGGATGCGAAGACCACCCCTCCCCGGACCAAACCGGCTCCGTCGTCAAACTTCAAAGAGTCGCCGTCGCCGTCGCGTTGAGATCAGCCGCATAGCACCTCCAAAGCGCTGAGGCGAACCCGATGAAGAGGGCTCGGGATTCGGCGGCAGCCGAAGAGGGAAGGACCGCGATGATGAGGAAAACCCTAGTCGCCCCGGAAAGGGAAGGAGACGCCGCTCAGAGGCCCCTTTAGATCCCCATCTCATCTAGTCATTATTTTTCCACTATTTACTACATGTTTTTTACTTGAGCAATTAAACTTTTATTTTGTAATTACATTGAATCTGATGGGTTTTTATTTTGTTTATGAAAATATGCACTCAAACTCTTGAGTTATATATGTTGCGTCAAACTTTAAATTAAATGTATTATACTTATCTCTAAATTAAATATAAGTAATAATAATAATGTAAATATTTATAATTTGACCTTTTTATTAACAGTTTTGAAACTATGTCAAATTATGGTTTTATTTACATTACCAATTTTGCGTCTTTATGTTAATGGTTACACAAATACTCTTATTACATTAAAAACAATAAAGATAATAGAATGATTGTAAAACTTTAAAATAATTGGTAATGTTATATGAATTTATCTTATGTTAAATATGGGATTAAGCAACCAATTTTTTTAATAACAAATATATTCAAATCTTTACATGTAATTATAAATTAAGATAATTGTTTTTTTAAGGGAAATAATAATATATTTTATGACTTAAATAGGGGATTAATAGTTTAATATATAGGTGTATTAATAACCTTTGACTTAAGGATAATAACACTAGTTTAATAATAAGGTTATATTAATAATAATAATGATTTTATAATATGTTTGATAAAGGAATAAAATAATGATAAAAAAATATATATTATGTTAAGACATTAAAAACAATGCCGGGTTTTATTTTTTAAAACACCGCAGCAACCCAGAGCCGTCTGATCCATCGCTTCCATCGCGACCGTCCGTGATTTTTAATACCACTCTGCGTTCGAGCCATCTGATCAACTCCCTTATTATCCTGGTCGTCCAATTCTTTTCGCGTCTCTCTCTCCCGCAGTTTCATTCTTCTTCCTCGCGCCCGCAGTACCAGTATAGGCAGCGTTTTCTTCTTATTAGGCCGACGAGTGGACCCGTTTTCTCTCCTACTTTCCACGAGTTTGGCACCGTCTATTAAATTCCCAGCCTCGGATACCCACTCCATGACTCCATGAAGAGTTCTCTATTTTTTTTTAAAACCATCGGTTTGCACCGAAGGCAAGGAGAGTTTTTACACCTAGTTTCTTGGATCTCCGACCACCGGTCCGGCGTCGCCTACTTCGTCTTCATTCTCTCCTCCTCCTCGTTGGGAGAAAGTAAGGGGCAAGTTTTATTTGGGTTTTTTTAAACTTTGGTATATATATAGGTGTTATATATATATATATATATATATATATTTCTATGTATATACACCCGGTGCATACCCAGGCCTTGAGGATCTCTCTTTCAGCTTAGAGAACCAAATTGGGGTAAGAGAACTCGGGAGACCCATATAATTTCGGTTCGGGTATTTGCATATGTACTTTGAGTATATATATATTTATATACATATATGTATAAAATGATATATGAAAATATACAAACTTCTTCTCAATGTTTAAAACCATGGTTTTATTTCTCCTATGAAAATGGAGATTTCGGGTAATTGTATGAACATGTAAAATCAAGAAAGTATATGGAGCATAAAGATGTATATGTACATATAATTATATAGATTTATATGTACATCAATGTGCATAAGGGGTGAAAATGATTCTTTTGTTTTGAAATTTATCACAGTATAACATGATGATTAAAATTTTATTTACCCAAAAGGATTATTATTTCAAGAAAGGTACCAAAAATATTTATATACATGTTTATATGTATGATGAAGTTAAGGTTTAGTTTGATATCAAAATAATTCCTTCAAAATTTCCATTTATCACCATTCTTGATAAATCATGATTTTGTTTTGTGAAGACAGGTAGTGTGAATTACTTAAACGTTTACAAGTGTATATATATGTAATAATATATATGTACTCATATTAATGGATCAACCATGTTGTATGCAAGAATGATTTTTATGCCAATAAAGGTTTTATGAATATTCTGTTCACTTTTTTTTTATGTAAAAGAACCCCATTCGGTTTTACCAAACATTAATTTTGTTTAATATATAACATGAGAAATATTATTGAGTATGGTTTAATTTGGTGAACCCATGCACATGTGTATACGCACCTAAATTTATATATATATAGGTATATATAACCATGTATCAATATGTTGTCTTCGAATACAAGTTTTTCAAATGATTGCAAACTTTTTAAAGGAAAGACCATGTTCTTTAAAGTAAAAATGAGTTTTTACACAACTAGATATATATTCATGCATTTTGCATACATATATACATGACTTCCTAATATGGACCTAATTGCACACTTTATATCCCTATATGTATGTATATTCACACAGTTTTAATAAAACACCCACAATACCCATTTATCAGCAAGTGTATTAGTTATGAACAACCTTGTTTTTAACTTGGTATTATGATGCTTTGGAACGTTTAAATGTGTATGTTCATGTTTTCAATTGTTAAGTTAATTTCTTATGTGTACGGATTTTTAGTATGTACGTATCAGTTTTGTTAATGATTGAACTGTCTTCCTGACTATGAAAATGTATGTAAAAAGGGGGTTTGATTAAGAACGTATGAATGAAACCCTATGAAAGAAAGGCCATGTCAATATATGTGAGGGATGTTTTGGACTTAAGTGTTTATGGATGGGTGCGCCCGGAATTATATATCGCTCCAATGCATTGGGTAAAGTAAGAGTCTCATGAGACGTTATGTGCGACGGTCTTGGCGGTTAGCCTTGACTTGTGCTTTTATGTGCGACGGTCATGGAGGTTAGCCTTGGCTTGTGCTTTTATGTGCAACAGTATTGGCGGTTAGCCTTGGCTTGTGCTTTTATGTGCGACGGTCCTGGCAGTTAGCCTTGGCTTGTGCTACTATGGGAAACGGGATTGGTGGTTTGCCTTGACCCGTAGTAAGTTATGTTTTGAGATCATGACACAAGGTCTTGACAAGTCTAGGAATTATACTTTCCCTCTGCATGTAATGATAAATGGTCAACCAGGGGTTAGTCCAACTAACAAGACAATCCCCTAGTTGAAAATTCCCTTGACTATGAGAATGAAATTATGAGATAAGAATTGTAATTCATGTGGTAAGTTGTTATTAGACCTTTATGTGCCCATGAATCATGTTATGAATATTTTCCCTGCTTATTCACAGATTTTTAGAACTGAAGTAATCTTGGTTGTAAACTATGCATCTTCTATTCTTCATGTGTTTGCGCTCTCTGATTATGTTTACTTTAAAGTTTATTGCAAGTTCGTACTTCTTTTCTGTACAAGTGGTTTTCAAAAATGTAAGATTTATATGTTCTAAGAAAAGATAATGCTTTGTTTTATTTTAGTGAAGTGTTATATTCAAAATGACTGCTTTGAGAATGAGTTTTCTTAAAATGTTTTTTAAACCCCTTACTGGGCATATTTTCTCACCCTACGTTTTTGTTTTAAATTTTTCAGGCATGGTTTGTAATAATGAAGTTTATCAGAAGCAGCTGGTTTCCCAGAACCTTGATCCTCGCGATCTTCTGTAGTAATGGGACATGATATATTATTTGTAAATGTTGTAATGAAATGTTAGTATATCATGTCTCATAAGACACCCGGGGATCGGGGTCTCTACAAATATACCCTCTTAAAATTTAATAAACCACAATGAACCATAATTAATGTTAATAAATCCTATAAATACCCAAATATACCATAATATACCCTAATAAACCCATCTCAATCCAAATAAATAAATAAAATTACCTAATAAAACCTAATAAACCTCGACACGCCATAATAAACACTAATAAAATCCTAATAACCCCCACCAAACCCTAAAAAACACTAATAAGCCATTAAAAACCCTAAAACCCTATCAAACCATAATAAATGTCAATAACACCAAAGAATCCTAAAAATGATTGTAATGCCTAAAAATACCTCTAATAATAATAGTAGTAATAACGCATGTGCATTTGCATATGCATGTGAGTGGTTTAAATAATAAATCATAACACATGTGCATGTGCATATACATGCTCATTTTCATGTGAATGATAATAAATAATAAATTATAATTAATAACACGTGTAAATTTCATGTCTATGTGCATGTGCATGTGAATGAAAATAAATAATAAATAATAAATAATAACACACATCCAGGTGCATGTGCATGTGAATGAAAATAAATAATAAATAATAAATAATAACACACATCCAGGTGCATGTGCATGTGCATGGTAATAAACAATAAATAATAACAAAGTCCACGTGAATGGGCATTTGCATGTGAATGATAATAAATAATAAATAATAAAACATGTGATAGTAGAATAACGCAAGTGCATTGCGTGTTCACGTGCATGAGAATAAATAATAATAACACATGTTATAATATAATAACGCAAGTTCATTGTATTTTCATGTGCATGACAATAAATAATATATAATAATGCATGTTTATGTACATTTACATGTAATGAAAATGATATTGACGCATGCACATGCGTGGTAATAAATAATAAATAACAATGCACGTGCATGTGCATTTGTATTTGATGATATAATCAATAGTAATAATAATAATAATAATAATAGAATAATGCAATTTCATTTCATGTGCACGTGTGTAGTAGTAAATAATAAATAAATAATCGTAAATACGAACTCTCAGGCATGTGCATGTGCATTTAGATTTGATATTAATATTAATAATAGTAATTGTAATAATAATATTAATAATGAATGCATGTGCATAGTAATAAATAATAAATAACAACCCACATTCATGTGGATTTGCATTTGATAATGATAATAATAATGATAATAATAATAATAATAATAATAATAATAATAACTGTGATAATAATAATAATAATAATAAAATTATAATACAAGTTCATTGTATATGCACGTGCATGGTAATAAATAGTAAATAATAACACACATGCATCTGCATTTGCATGTGATGATAATAATAATAAAAGCAGCAGTAGTAGTAGGGATAGTAGTAGTTGTACCAATGCATGTGATAATAGAATATTGCATGTGCATTACGTGTGCACATGCATAGTAATAAATAATAATGCGTGTGCATTGCATTTTCATGTGATGATGATGATGACGATAATAATAATATTATTATTAATAATAATAACAACGCATGTGATAATTGAATAACACACGTGCATTGAAGGTGTGTGTTTATGTATTTTCATGTGCATTTGCATGTGCATTTGCATGTGATGATAATAACAACAACAACAACAACAACCACAATAATAATAATAACAATAACAATAACAACGTGTGGGATAATATAACAAGTGTGTGAATTGCATGTGCACGTGCATTGTAATAAAAAATAAATAATAATGCATGTGAATTTGCATGTGCATGTGTATGAGATGATAATAATAATAATGATAATAATAATAATAATAACAACAATAATAATAGTAATAATAATAATTATAGTAACAACAAATCATGTGATAATAGAATAACACCCGTGCATTGCATGTTCATTGCATGATAATAAATAATAACTCATAGCGCATGTGCTGATAATAATAACTACGATAGTACTATTAATAATAATAGTGTATGTGATAATAGAATAACACACATGTATTGAATGTGCGCGTGTATGGTAATAAATAATAATGCACGTGCATTTGCATTTTCATTTGATAATAATAACAATAATAACAATAATAGTAATAATAACAATAACAATAAAAATGCATGTGATAATAGAGTAATGTAGGTGCATTGCGTGTGTGTGTGCATGGTAATAAATAATAATGAACGTGCATGTGCATTTTTATGTGATGATGATGATAATAATAATAATAATAATAATAGTAATAATAATTATAATAATAACAAAAAAAAACTACTACATATGCACATGCATGGAAATACATAATATATAATAAATAATAAATAATAACGCTTGTGCATCTTCATTTTCTGTGATGATAATAATAATAATAATAATAGTATTAGTAATAACAATAATGATAATTATAATATTTATGATGATAATAATGATAATGATAATAATGATAATAATAACGTGTGTGATAATAGAATAACACACATCCTAACAAACCCTAACAAAACCTAACAAACCCTAACAACAACTAATAACCCCTAAGAACCACTAATAAACCCAAATAACACATAAAACCCACTATTAAATCCTAAAACCCTAATAAACACTAATAAATCATAATAAGCTATAATAAACCATAAAAAACACTATAAGACTCTAATAAACGTTAAAAAATCCCTAAAACCCCAAATATAAAATAAAAACACTATTGGACCATAATAAATCCAAATAATCACTAAAACCCTAACTAACCCGACAAAACACTACAAAACCCACCAATTAGTAGCCTACAAAACCCTACAACCAGCTAATAAACCCTAACAAACCCTAATAACCCCATAATAAATCGTAACAAACCCTAACAACCCCAAATATATCCTAACAAATCCTAACAATGCCAAATAAATCGTAACAAATTAAAACAAACCATAAGAAACCCCTAATAAACCGTAATAAACCCTAACAAATCATAATAAACCCAAATAAATCATAGTAAACCCAAATACACGTTAACAAACCATAATAAATAAATTAAACCCTATGAAACCCTAATAAATCCTAAATAACCCTAAAAAGGTTGATAAACCCAAAAAACGATCATAAACAAAAACAAAATGCTCACAAACAATAAAAATAATATATTATCTAAAAAGACATAACAAACACTAATATAACCTAATAAAACAAAAAAAACTAATAAACTCATAACAAACCCAAAAAAATCCATAAAAATCCCTAATAAACCCTAATAAAAACTAATAATCCCTAATAAAACCATAATAAAACCCTAAAAATACATTCTCAACCCTAATAAACCTTGACACACCATAATAAAACCATAATAAAACCCTAAAAATACCTTCCCAACCCTAATAAACCTTGACACACCATAATAAAACCTAATAAAACCCAACTAAACCCCAATAAACAAAAAAACGCAAACAACCCATTAAAAATCCCTAGAAACCATAATAAACCATAATAAATTCTAATAAAACCTAATAAAACATAAAAAATGCCCACAAACACTAAAAACACACTTATAAAACCTAGGAAGTCCCCAAAACCGCTCATATATAATAAAGAAAACTAAAAAACACTCATATACACTAATAAAAACACTAACAAACCCTAGTAAACCAGGAAAATCCCTAGCATACCCTAATAAACACTACACAACCCTAATATACCAAAATAAAACCCTAAAGATACCTACTCAACCCTAATAAAACACTAAAAATACCTACTCTACCCTAATGAACCTTAACACACTATAATAAACCATAATAAACCCCACTAAACCATAAAAAATGCAAATATACCATTAAAAATCCCTAAAACCCCTAATAAATACTAATGAAATCTAAAAAATCTTAAAAGCACTAATAAACTCTAATAAACACTACTAAACCCTAAAAACCCTGATATACCATCTTAAAAATTTATAAACCATAATGAATGATAATAAACCCCAATAAATCCTAAACATACCCAAATCAACCCAAATGTACCATAATATACCCTAATAAACCCAACTCAATCATAATAAAACCCAAAAAATACCTAATAAACCCTCATAAACCTTAACACACCATAATTAACCCTAATAAAATCCTAATAACCCCCACCAAACCCTAAAAAATGCTAATAGACCATTAAAAAACCCTAATACCCTAAACCAAAACAATTGCTAGAAAAAACCGAAAAATGCTTCAAAACCCACAAAACACAACAAACCCCAAAAAATGCCAAAATAACCCTAACAAAGCATAAAAAATCAAAACACACCAATAAAACCCAAAAAAAATGCATAGAACACCAAACAACTCAAACAAAAAAGTAACAAACCCTAAAAACCCTAACAAAACCTAACAAACCCCAACAACCAATAATAACCCCAATAAACCACTAATAAACCCTAAAACCTACTATTAAACACTAAAAACCCTAATAAACACTAATAAATCGTAATAACCTGTAATAAACCCAAATGAACTCTATTAGACCCTAATAAATGCTACAAAAGCCCTAAAACCCCTAATATGAAATAAAAAACACTATTAAACCATAATAATCCCTAATAATCACTAAAAACACTAACAAACACTGACAAAACGCCACAAAAACCTCCAAATAATAGCCTACAAAACCCTAAAACCCACTAATAAACCCTAACAAACCCTAATAACCCCAAAATAAATCATAACAAACCCTAACAATCCCAAATAAATTGTAACAAATCCTAACAATGCCAAATAAATCGTAACAAACTGAAACAAACCATAACAAACCCCTAATAAACCGTAATAAACCCTTACAAAACATAATAAACCCTAATAAATTGTAATAAACCCAAATACATGTTACTAAACCCTAATAAATAAATTAAACCCTAATAAACCATAATATATCCAAAATAACCCTAAAAAAGGTTGATAAACCCTAGAAAATGAAATTAATGCCTATAAAAGCCCAATAAAACCCTAATATAAAATAAAAAATGCTAATAAACTGTAACAAATCCTAAAGAACACTAATAAACCGTAAATAACCCTAATAAACCCTAAAGAACCATATTAAACTCTAACGAACTCTAAAAAACCCAAAGGATCCCAATAAATGCTAAAACACATTATATAATCCAGAAAACCGCTACAATACCCAAACAAACCCTTAAACACAACAAAAAACCTTAAAAACCCTATTAATCCCAAAAAAACATATAAACCCATAACCCCCCCCCCAAAGAACCTTTAAAAATCCACCAAATATCATAAATAACCATAAACACTGGTTAACAACCCTTAAAAACCTTAAAAACACTACAAACCATAAACAACCATTAAAACCCTAAAAAATGCTTCAAATAGATACTTAACCCCTAAAAGCATTACATAAACCCTAAAAATGCAACAAAAACCCTAAAAACACAACAAAAACCAAAAAACTCAACATAAACCCAAAAAACGCTACATAAACCCTTAAAGCACTACATAAACCCTAGAACTGTAACAGAAACCCGAAAAACACAACATAAACCCAAAAAATGCAACATAAACATTAAAAAACGAAACATGAAACCTAAAAATACAATATAAACCCTACAAACACTTCATGAACACAAAAAACATTACATAAACCCTAAAAAATGTAATATAAATGCTTCAACACCCCTAAAACGCTACATACACCCAGAAAATGCAACATAAACCCTAAAAATACTACATAAAACCTAAACCCTAAACAGACTACAAAAACACTAATAAATGCTAATAAAACCAAACTAAGCTTAAAAGCACTAATAAACCTGAATAAACACTACTAAACACTAAAAAACCCTAATATACCCTCTTAAAATTTAATAAACCATAATGAACCATAATAAACTCTAATAAATCCTAAACACACCCAAATATACAATAATATACCATAATATACCCTAATAAACCCAAATCAATCCAAATAAAACCCTAAAAATACCTAAAAAACCGAATAAACCTTGACACACTATAATAAACCTGAATAAAATCCTAATAACCCCACCAAACCCTAAAAACGTTATTATACAATTAAAAACCCCTAAAACCCTAACAAACCATGATAAATGTTAATAGCACCTAAGATTCCTAAAAAATGATAGTAACCCCTAAAAATACCTCTAATAATAATAGTGGTAATAATGCACATGCATGTGCATATTCATGTGCATGGTTTAAATAATATATCATAAAACACGTACATGTGAATATGTATGTGCATGTGAATGTGAATGATAATAAATAATAAATTATAAACAATAACTCATGTGAATTGCATGTTTATGTGCATGTGCATGTGAATGGTAATAAATAATAAATAATAACGCACATCCATGTGCATGTGCATGTGCATGTGAATGTGCATGTGCATGTGCAGGGTAATAAACAATAAATAATGAAAAAGTCCACATGAATGTGCATTTTCATGTGAATGAAAATAAATAATAATTAATAACACATGTGATGGAAGAATCGCGCAAGTGCATTGCGTGTGCACATGTATGAGAATAAATAATAATAACACATTTTATAATTGAATAACGCAAGTTCATTTCATTTTCATGTGCATGGTAATAAATAATTTACAGTAACACACATTTATGTGCATTTACATTTAATGATAATGATAATGATTCTTGCACATGCAAGGTAATAAATAATAAATATCTACGTACATGCATGTGCATTTGTATTTGATTATATAAACAATAATAATAATAATATTATTATTATTAATAATAATATAATAACGCAAGTGCATTGAATATGCACATGCGTATTAGTAAATAATAAATAAATAATAGTAAATAAGAATTCCCATGCATGTGCTTGTTTCTTTACATTTGATAATAATATTAATAATACTAATTGTTGTAATAATAATAATAACGCATACACGTGCATGGTAATAAATAATAAATAACAATGCACATGCATGTGGATTTGTGTTTGATAATAATAATAATAATGATAATAATAATTATTATTATTATAATAATAACTATGATAATAATAATAATAATAATAAAAGGATAATACAAGTGCATTGCATATGCACGTGCATGGTAATAAATAATAAATAATAACACACGTGCATCTGCATTTTCATGTGATGATGATAATAATCACAGTAACAGTAGTAGTAGTGATAATAGTAGTTGTACCAATGCATGTGATAATAGAATATTGCATGTGCATTACGTGTGCACATGCATAGTAATAAATAATAACGTGCATGCATTGAATTTTCATGTGATGATGATGACGATAATAATAATAATAATAATGATAATAATAATAATAAAATTAATAATAACAATGCATGTGATAACAGAATAACACACGAGCATTGAATGTGTGTGTTTATGTATTAGCAGGTGAATTTGCATGTGCATTTTCATGTGATGATAATAACAATAACAACAAAAACAACAACAAGAAAAACAAAAACCACAATAATAAAAACAACAATAAGAATAACAACGTATGTGATTATAAAATAATGTGTGTGCAGTGCATGTGCACGTGCATGGTAATAAAAAATAAATAATAATGCACGTGCATGTGCATCAGCATGTGCATGAGATGATAATAAAAAGAATAATAATAACAATAATAATAATAATTGTAATAATAATAATAATAACAACAACAAGGCATGTGATAATAGAATAACGCACGTGCATTGCAAGTGCAGTGCATGACAACAAATAATAACGAACAACGCACATGATGATAATAATAACTATAATAGTAATATTAATAATAATAGCGCATGTGATAATAGAATAACACACATGTATTGAATGTGCGCATGTGTGGTAATAAATAATAACACATGTGCATTTGAATTTGCATTTGATTATAATAACAATTATAACAATAATAGTAATAATAACAATAACAATAAAAATGCATGTGAAAATAGAATAATGTAGGTGCATTGTGTGTGCGCATGCATGGTAATAAATAATAAGGGACGCACATGTGCATTTTCAAGTGATGATGATAATAATAATAACAATAATATTAATAATAATAGTAACAACAATAAAAACTACTACATATGCACGTACATGGAAATAAATAATATATAATAAATAATAAATAAATCCTAACAAACCCTACCAACCAATAATAAACCACAATAAACCCCAATAAACCCTAACGCCCACTACTAAACCCTAATAAACACTAATAAATCATAATAAACCCTAAAAACCCTATTAGACCCCAATAAAAGCTACAAAATACCTAAAAACCCAAATATACAACAAAAACACTATTAAACCATTCCAAATGATAATATTCATAAAAAACCCTATCAAACCTGACAAAACCCAAAGAAACAATAAAACCAAAAAAACCCTAAAAACCCTAAAAAACCCTAAAAACCCTAAAAATCCATAAAAACCCTAAAAATATCCTAAAACCCCTAATACCCCTAAAAACCCCAAAAAATCAAAAAAACACGAAAAAAAACATAAAACCCCAAAAAAAACCTTAGAAAAACCTCAAAAAAACTCTAAAAACCCTGAAAACTACAAAAAATGCTAAAAAACACTAAAAACATAAAAATGAATAAAAACCCCTAACCGAGACTATGAAACCCTTAAAACCCATAAAAATCCCGTAGAAAACCCAAAAAATCTCAAAAGAAACCCTAAAACACCCTAAAGAACCCTAAAACCCCTAAAAAACCCTAAAGAACCATTAATGCCACTAACAACGCTACATAAACCCTATCAGTTGCTACAAAAACCCGAAAAATGCTTAAAAATCCACAAAACAATAAAAAACCCCAAAATGCTAAAATAACCCTAACAAAGCATAAAAAATTCAAACACCCCCATAAAACCCAAAAAAACACATAAAACCCCAAACAACTCAAACAAACCATAACAAACCCTAAAAACCCTAACAAAACCTAACAAGCCCTAAAATCCACTAATAGCCCCTAATAACCACTAATAAACCCTAATAACCCATAAAACCCACTATTAAACCCTAAAACCCTAAAAACAGTAATAAATCGTAATAACATGTAATAAAACCTAACAAACTCTATTAGACCCAAATAAATGCTACAAAAGCCCTAAAAACCTAATATACAATAAATAAACTATTAATCCACAATAAACACTAATAATCACTAAAAATGCAAACAAACCTGACAAAACACTGCAAAAATCTTCAAATAATAGCCTACAAAACCCTGCAACCCACTAATAAACCCTAAAAACCCTAAAAACCCTAATAACCCCAAAATAAATCAAAACAAACCCTAACAACCCCAAATAAATCATAAAAAATCCTAGCAACTCCAAATAAATCATAAAAAATTGAAACAAACCATAACAAACCCCTAATAAACCCCGATACACCCTAACAAATCATAATAAATCCTAATAAATCGTAAAAAACACAAATACACATTACTAAACCATAATAAATAAAATAACTACTAATAAACCCTAATAAATCCTAAATAACCCTAAAAAAGGTTGATAAACCCTAGAAAAATCTATTAATGTCTACAAAAGCCCAATAAAACTCTAATATATAATAAAAATGCTAATAAACTATAACAAATCCTAAAGAACACTAATAAACACTAAAGAACCCTAATAAACCCTAAAGATCGAAATTAAACTCTAAAGAACACTAAAAAACCCTAAAGAACCCAAAAAATGCTAAAACACATTATATAAACCCTATAACCCGCTACAATATCCATACAAACCCTAAAACACACTAAGAACCCTAACAACCCCTATCAAACCAAAAAAACAAAAAAACCCATAAAACCCCCCGAATCCATTAAAAAGCCATCAGATAGCATAAAAACCCATAAAAACCCGTTAACAACCCTTAAAAAAACTAAAAAACACTAAAAACTATAAACAACAATAAAAAACCTAAAAAATGATTCAAATAGATAAATAAACCCTAAAAACATTACATAATCCCTAAAAAATGCAAATAACCCCTAAATACGCAACATAAACCAAAAAATGCAACATAAACCCAAAAAATGCTATATAAACCCTAAAAGTACTACATAAACCCTAGAACAATATCATAAAGCCTAAGAAACACATGATAAACCATAAAAAACGCAACATAAACCCTAAAAACGCAACATAAACATTAAAAAATGCTCCATAAAACATAAAAACACAATATAAACCCTAAAACACTACATGAACCCTAAAAACGTTACATAAACCCTAAAAAATGCATCATAAACAGTACATCACCCCTAAAAACACTACATAAACCCTGAAAATGCAACATAAACCCTAAAAAATGCTACATAACACCTAAACACTAAACACGCTACATAAACCCTAAAAACATTACATAAACCCTAAAAATGATATATAAAAGCTTAAACCGCTAACAAAACCATAAATATGCTAAACAAACACTAAATATTATACATAAACTCTAACAATGCTACATAAACTCTAAAAATGCTCCAAAAACCCTAAAGACGCTTCAAAACCCTCAAAAATATTAAAACCTAATATACCAAAATATAAAAAAGTAAACCCAAATAAACCCCTAATAAACCGCTAAAGAACTACTAAATCCACTACCCACACAACATAAACCCTATGAATTGTGATAAAAAACTGGAAAATGATTCAAAACCCACAAATTGCAACAAAACCCCCCAAAACGCTAAAATAACCCTAACAAAGCATAAAAAATACAAACACACCCATAAAACCCAAAAAAATGCATAAAATCCCAAAAAATTCAAACAAACAGTAAAAAACCCTAAAAACCCTAACAATACCTAAGAAACTCTAACAACCACTAATAACCCCTAAGAACCACTAATAAACCCAAATAACCCCTAAAACCCACCATTAAACCCTAAAAACCATAATAAACACTAATAAATCGTAATAACCGGTAATAAACCCTAACAAACTCTATTAGAGCCAAATAAATGCTACAAAAGCCTTAAAACCCCTAATATGCAATAAAAACACTATTTAGCCATAATAAACCCTAATAATCACTAAAAACATTAACAAACCCGACAAAATGCTACAAAAACCTCCAAATAATAGCCTAAAAACCCTACAACCCACTAATAAACCCTAACAAACCCTAATAACACCAAAATAAAATATAACAAACCATAACAATCCAAAATAAATCGTAACAAATCCTAACAACGCCAAATAAATTCTATCAAACTGAAATAAAACATAACAAACCCCTAATAAACCGCAATAAACTCTTATAAAGAATAATAAACCCTAATAAATCGTAATAAACCTAAATACATGTTACTAGACCCTAATAAATACATTAAACCCAAATAAACCCAAATTAATCCTAAATAACCCGAAAATGGTTGATAAACCCTTGAAAAAGCTATTAATTCCTAAAAAAGCCCGACAAAACCCTAATATAAAATAAGAAATTCTTATAAACAGTAACAAATCCTAAAGAACACTAATAAACCCTAAATAACTCTAATATATCCTAAAGAACCATATTAAACTCAAAAGAAAACTAAAACCCCCAAAGATCCCAAAAAAACTCTAAAACACATTATATAAACCCTAAAAACCACTACAATACCCAAACAAACCCTAAAACACACCAAAAAACCCTAACAACCCCAATAAGTCCCAAAAAAACAATTAAACCCATAAAACCCCCAAAACCATTAAAAAGCCATCAGATGTCTTAAAAACCCATAAACACTAGTTAACAACCCTTAAAAACCTTAAAAACACTACAAACCATAAACAACCCTTAAAACCCTAAAAAAAGCTTCAAATAGATACATAACCCCTAGAAACGATACATAAACCCAAAAAAATGCAACCAAAAACCCTAAAAACACAACATAAACCAAAAAAGTCAACATAAACCCAAAAAATGCTACATAAACCCTAAGAGCACTGCATATACCCTAGAACTATAACATAAACCCTAAAAACACAACATAAACCCTAGAAAACGCAACATAAACATTTACAAAACGCTACATAAAACCTAAAAACAGAATATAAACCCTAAAAACACTCCATGAACCTTAAAATGTTACATAAACCCTAAAAAATGCAACATAAATGCTACATCAACACTAAAAATGCAACATAAACCCATAAAACGCAACATAAACCCTAAAAAATGCTATATAAAACATAAACCCTAAACATGCTACATAAACCCTAAAAACATTACATAAACCCTAAAAATGATACATAAAATCTAAAGCCTCTAATTAAACCCAAAAAACGCTACCTAAACACTAAAAATGCAACATAAACTATAAAAACACTACACATATCCTAAAAAACGCTACAAAAACCCTAAAGATGCATTAAAACCCACAAAAATATTAAACCCTAATATACCATAATATAAAAAATTAAATCTTAATAAACCCCTAATGAACTCCAATAATCTCTAAAAACACCTTATAATCCCTAAAATCCTAATAAACTCTACTCAACAATAATAAAACCCCAATAATACCTAATAAACTCTAATAAATGATAATAAACCCTAATAAACACTAAAAACAAGTTAAGAAAACCAAAACAACCCTAACCAACCCTAATAGACACTAATAAACACTAATAAACACTAATAAACCCCAAACAAACCCAAAAAATCCCTAATAACCCAGAAATAATTCCAAATAAACCCTACTCAACCCTAACAACCATTAACACACCATAATAACCCCTAATAAAACCCTAAAAAACCATAATAAAGAAAAAATGCTAGTATGCCTTGAAAAATCCCTAAAAACCCTAATAAATTCTAATATAACCAAATAAACCCTAAAAACACGCACAAACAAAAAAATGATCACAATCAATAAAAACGTGCTATATTAACTAAAAAGACCTAAATACACTAATATAACCTAATAAAGACAAAAAACGCTAATATACATTAAAAATCCCTAGAAACCGTAACAAACCATAATAAACTCTAATATAACCAAACAAACCTTAAAACGCTCACAAAATATAAAAACACTCTATATTATCTAACATGGCCTAACAAACACTACTATAACCTAATAAAACAAAAAAACTAATAAACCCGTAACAAACCCTATTAAACACTAAAAATCCATAATAAACCCTAATAAAAATGAATAAACCCTAATAAAACCCTAATAAAACCCTTAAAATATCTTTTCAATCCTAATAAACCTTGACACACCATAAAAAACCAAATAAAACCCAACTAAACCCCAATGAACAAAAAAACGCAAACAAACCATTAAAAATCCCTAGAAACTCTAATAAACCATAAAAAATTCAAATAAAATCTAATAAACCATTAAAAATGCTCACAAACACTAAAAACACGCTAATAAAACCTGAAAAGTCATAACAACCCCTCATATAAATTAAAAAAAACTAAAAAACACTCATATACCCTAATAAAAACACTAACAAACCCTAGTAAACCCTAAAAATCCCTAACAAACCCTAATAAACTGTACTCAACCCTAATAAACCCTAATAAAACCATAAAGATACCGACTCAACATTAATAAAACCCTAAAATACCTACTCAACCATAATAAACCTTAACACACCATAATAAACCATAATAAACCCCACTAAACCCAAAAAAATGCAAATATTCCATTAAAAATCCCTCAAACCCCTAATAAATGAAAATAAAATCTAAAAAAGCTTAAAAATGCTAATAAACTCAAATAAACACTCCTAAACACTAAAAACCCCTAATATATCCTCTTAAAATTTAATAAACCTTAATGAACCATAATTAATGTTAATAAATCCTAAAAATACCCAAATATACCATAATATACCATAATATACCCTAATAAACCCAACTCAATCCAAATAAAACCATAAAAATACCTAATAAACCTTGACACACCATAATAAACCCTAATAAAATCCTAATAACCCCCACCAAACCCTAAAAAACACAAATATACCATTGAAAACCCTAAAACCCTAACAAACCATAATAAATGTTAACACCTAAGAATCCTAAAAAATGATAGTAACTCCTAAAAATACCTCTAATAATAATAGTAGTAATAATGCATGTGCATTTGCATATGCATGTGCATGGTTTAAATAATAAATCATTACACACGTGCATGTGCATATACATGCTCATTTTCATGTGAATGATAATAAATTATAAATTATAAATAATAACTCATGTGAATTTCATGTCTATGTGCATGTGCATGTGAATGATAATAAATAATATATAATAAATAATAGTGCACATCCAGGTGCATGTGCATGTGCATGGTAATAAACAATAAATAATAACAATGCCCACATGGATGAGCATTTTCATGTGAATGATAATAAATAATAAATAATAAAACATGTGATAGTAGAATAACGCAAGTGCATTGCATGTGCACGTGCATGAGAATAAATAATAATAACATATGTTATAATAGAATAACTCATGTTCATTGCATTTTCATGTGCATGGTAATAAATAATATATAATAATGCATGTTTATGTACATTTACATGTAACAACAATGATATTTACACATGCACGTGCATGGTAATAAATAATAAATAACAACGCACATGCATTTGCATTTTTATTTGATGATATAAACAACAACAACAACAACAACAACAATAATAATAATAGAATAATGCAATTGCATTTCATGTGAACATGCGTAGTAGTAAATAATAAATAAATAATAGTAAATAAGAATTCCCATGCTTGTGCATGTGCATTTAGATTTGATATTAATATTAATAATACTAATTGTAATAATAATAATAATAACGCATGCACGTGCATGGTAATAAATAATAAATAACAACCCACATGCATGTGTATTTTCATGTGATAATGATAATAATAATGAAAATGATAATAATAATAATAAAATAATAATAATAACTGTGATAGTAATAATAATAATTGTGATAGTAATAATAATAATAATAATAATAATAATAAAATTATAATACAAGTTCATTGTATATGCACGTGCATGGTAATAAATAGTAAATAATAATGCATGTGCATCTGTATTTGCATGTGATGATAATAATAATAACAACAGTAGTAGTAGTAGGGATAATAGTAGTTGTACCAATGCATGTGATAATAGAATATTGCATGTGCATTATGTGTGCACGTGCATAGTAATAAATAATAAAGCGCGTGCATTGCATTTTCATGTGATGATGATGCCGATGATAATAATAATAATAATAATAATAATAATAATAATAATAATAAACAACGAATGTGATAATAGAATAACGCACGTGCATTGAAGGTGCATGTTTATGTATTCGCATGTGCATTTTCATGTGCATTTTCATGTGATGATAATAACAATAACACCAACAACAACAACAACCACAATAATATAAATGACAATAACAATAACAACATATGGGATAATAAAATAACATGTGTGCATTGCATGTGCACGTGCATGGTAATAAAAAATAAATAATAATGCATGTGCATGAGAGAATGATGATAATAATAATAATAATAATAATAATAATAATAATAATAATAACAGTAATAATAATAATTATAATAACCACAACTCATGCTATAATAGAATAACGCACGTGCATTGCATGTGCATTTCATGATAATAAATAACAACTCATAGCGCACGTAATGATAATAATACCAATAATAGTAATATTAATAATAATAGCGTATGTGATAATAGAATAACGCACATGTATTGAATGTGCACGTGTATGGTAATAAATAATAATGCACGTGAATTTGCATTTTCATTTGATTATAATAACAATAATAACAATAATAGTAATAATAACAATAACAATAAAAATGGATGTGATAATAGAATAATGTAGGTGCATTGCGTGTGCGCGTGAATGGTAATAAATAATAACGAATGTGCATGTGCATTTTTATGAGATGATAATAATAATAGTAGTAGTAATAATAATAATAACAACAACAAATACTACATATGCACGTGCATGGAAATAAATAATATATAATAAATAATAAATAATAACGATTGTGCCTCTGCATTTTCATGTGATGATAATAATAATAATAATAATAGTAATAACAATAATGATAACTATAATAATGATGATAATAATGATAATGATAAAAATGATAATAATAACGTGTGTGATAATAGAATAACACACGTCCTAAGAAACCCTAACAAAACCTAACAAACCCTAACAACAACTAATAACCCCTAAGAACCACTAATAAACCCAAATAACACCTAAAACCCACTATTAAACCCTAAAACCCTAATAAACACTAATAAATCATAATAACCTATAATAAACCACAAAAACACTATTAGACTCTAATAAACGCTACAAAAGCCCTAAAAACCCTAATATACTATAAAAACACTATTGAACCATAATAAATCCAAAAAATCACTAAAAACCAAACAAACCCGACAAAACACTACAAAACCCGCCAAATAATAGCCTACAAAACCCTAAAACCTACTAATAAACCCTAACAAACCCTAATAACCCCATAATAAATCGTAACAAACCCTAACAACCCCAAATAAATCCTAACAAATCCAAACAATGCCAAATAAATCGTAACAAACTAAAACAAACCATTAGAAACCCCTAATAAACCGTAATAAACCCTAACAAATCATAATAAACCCAAATAAATAGTAGTAAACCCAAATACACGTTAATAAACCCTAATAAACAAATTAAACCCTATGAAACCCTAATAAATCCTAAATAACCCTAAAAAGGTTGATAATCCCAAAAAACGTTCACAAACAAAAACAAAACGCTCACAAACAATAAAAACAATATATTATCTAAAAATACATAACAAACAATAATATAACCTAATAAAACAAAAAAAGTAATAAACCCATAACAAACCCTAAAAAACCCCTAAAAATCCATAATAAACCCTAATAAAACCATAATAAAACCCTTAAAATACCATCTCAACCCTAATAAACCTTGACACACCATAATAAAACCTAATAAAACCCTACTAAACCCCAATAAACAATAAAATAAAAACAAACCATTAAAAATCCATAGAAACCCTAATAAACCATAATAAATTCTAATAAAACCTAATAAAATATAAAAAATGCTCACAGACACTAAAAACACTATTTTAAAACCTAAGAAGTCCCAAAAACCCCTCATATATAATAACAAAAACTAAAAAAAACTCATATACTCTAATAAAAACACTAAAAAACCCTAGTAAACCCTGAAAATCCCTAACATACCCTAATAAAAACTACTCAACCCTAATAAAACCCTAAATATACCTACTCAACCCTAATATAACCCTAAAAATACCTACTCAACCCTAATGAACCTTAACACACTATAATAAACCATAATAAACACCACTAAACCCTAAAAAACGCAAATATGCCATTAAAAAATCCTAAAACCCCTAATAAATGCTAATAAAACCTAACAAAGCTTAAAAGCACTAATAAACTCTAATAAACACTACTAAACCCTAAAAACCCTAATATACCATCTTAAAAATTTATAAACCATAATGAACGATAATAAACCCCAATAAATCCTAATCATACCCAAATATACCATAATATACCCTAATAAACCCAACTCAATCCTAATAAAACCCAAAAAATACCTAATAAAGCCTAATAAAACTAAACACACCATAATTAACCCTAAAAATCCTAATAACCCCCACCAAACCCTAAAAAATGAAAATATACCATTAAAAAGCCCTAAAACCCTAAACCCAAACAATTGCTACAAAAAACCGAAACATGCTTCAAAACCCACAAAACACAACAAAACCCCAAAAATGCCAAAATAGACCTAACAAAGCATAAAAAATAAAAACACGCACATAAAACCCAAAAAACGCATAAAACACCAAACAACTCAAACACTAGAATCATAGAACCACATCCTTTCCGCACCTCCCAGCTAAGCAGTAACCAGATTCCAGCAAAAAATCTTCCAGCACCCAGCAACTTCCCACAAAAAAGACTTACAACCAACAACATCAATCCACCAGCACCAAAATCACCAGCCTCCAAAATAGCCAACACCTCCACACCAGTCAGATCCATAGCCTGCAGCACAGAACCATCCGCATCAGAAGCAGAACTAACATCATCACATTCCAGCCAAAAAATAACCAAAGTTCCATCATCCCGCACCCATCAGCACAACCGGGGGAAAAGAGCCGCCATCATCCAGGACAAGAGCCAGTCCACAACCAAAACAGCCCTTCCAGCAACCCAGAAACCGAAACACATAGCGAGCACACAATACCTCATACCAATCCCAGCAAACATTACCAACATCAACCCACAACCAAACTATATATCATCACAGCAGATCCATCCAAATCCTTCTGCAATATGCACAGGACCAAAAAGACCGCTTTGGCACCACAGGAAAGCATAGACCAAAACCAGACTGCAGCAATGCACACACAGGCCAGAAGTAGCATCAAGATTCAAGAACATGACCGATGAACAAACCCGAGGCTGCCGTGCAGACCGCGAAAAAGCAGATCTGAAAACCCAGAAAGCCAGATCAATCGCACCACCAAGCCGGCACCACGCCTCCCACATCCACCAAGAGCTTCCCATCACGCTGCATCGACGATGAGGCCAGATCCCACGCCGCCATTGAAACCCCCTCCACCATTGAGAAGATTGAGGTCGTTGATCCATCCGGGGAGCACTCATCGATGCGTACCCAAACCAGAACCGCATTCGAGACCCAAAAGGGTATCCAATGTCCAGAGAGTTATCCGCCTCACCTCTAGCCGAAGCGACCCCCCTCCACCGATGAGAACATTGGAGCCGTTGACCTGCCCGAGGAGGACCCATCTCAGCAAACACGATCCAGAGCCCCTTCCAAAACACAAAATGGTTTCCAAACTCCATATTTCCATCCGTATCATCTTCTTCCGAATCGATCTGATCCAGAACCACAACGTGCCTCACATGTTCTATGAACGCCAAATCCGGAGCACAAGGGAAGAGAAGCAAAGTTCTGCGCAACTTCAGATCTGAAGCGATATTTGAGATCTTCTTATCCGTTGACCAGGACGGGGCCAACCAAGGATGCCAGATCCTTCCACCAACACGCCAACATATGCAACCGTAGCTATCCCTGAAGCAGATGATCTGCCAAGACCGCATCCAAGCTACCGAAAGATAAAAAACGTCGCCAAGGAGAACCAAAGAACCATCTGGCATGTTTTTTTGTCTTTTTTGATCTTTTTTTGGGGGACTTTTGTGTCTTGGGTTGTAAGGGGTTTTTGGGTGTGGGTTGATTGACCCCTCCCCTCCCTTGTCTGCTGTGTCTCTTTTTTTTCTTTATAATAAATTTGGGGGGGCCGGGAATGGCCCAACCCTCGCATCTTCCTTACCAAACAACTCAAACAAATAGTAACAAAACCTAAAAACCCTAACAAAACCTAACAAACCCCAAAAACCAATTATAACCCCTAAGAACCACTAATAAACCCTAATAACCCCTAAAAACCACTATTAAACCCTATAAACCATAATAAACCCTAATAAGTCGTAATAACCTGTAATAAACCCTAACGAACTCTATTAGACCCTAATAAATGCTACAAAAGCCCTAAAACCCCTAATATGCAATAAAAACACAATTAAACCATAATAATCCCTAATAATCACTAAAAACCCTAACAAACCACAACAAAAAGCTACAAAAACCTCCAAATAATAGCCTAAAAAACCCTAAAACCTACTAATAAACCCTAAAAACCCTAATAACCCCAAAATATATTGTAACAAACCCTAACAATCCCAAATAAATCATAAAAAATCCTAACAATGCCAAATAAATCGTAACAAACTAAAAAAAACCATAACAAACCCCTAATAAACCGCAATAAACCCTTACAAAACATAATAAACCGCAATAAATTGTAATAAACCCAAATACATGTTACTAAACCCTAATAAATAAATTAAACCCCAATAAACCCTAAAAATCCTAAATAACCCTAAAAAAATTGATAAAACCTAGAAAATGCAATTAATGCCTATAAAATCCCAATAAAACCCCAATATAAAATAAAAAACGCTAATAAACTGTAACAAATCCTAAATAACACTAATAAACCCTAAAGAACCATAATAAACCCTAAATAAACATATTAAACTCTAACGAACACTAAGAAACCCAAAAAATCCCAATAAATGCTAAAACACATTATATAAATCCTAAAAACCGCTACAATACCAAAACAAACCCTAAAACACACCAAAAAACCCTAACAACCCCTATCAATCACAAAAAAACAAATAAACCCATAACCCCCCCACTAAGAAACCATTAAAAAGACACCAAATATAAAAAAACCATAAACACCAGTTAAAAACCCTTAAAAACCCTAAAAACACTACAAACCATAAAAAACCATTAAAAACCTAAACAAGTCTTAAAATAGATACATAACCCCTAAAAGCGTTACATAAACCCTAAAAAATGCAACACAAACCCTAAAAACACAATATAAACCAAAAAACTCAACATAAACCCAAAAAATGCAACATGAACCCTTAAAGAACTACAAAAACCCTAGAACTGTAACATAAACCCTAATAAACACAACATAAACCCTAAAAAACGCAACATAAACATTAAAAAATGCTACATAAAACCTATAAATACAATATAAACCCTAAAAACACTCCATGAACACTAAAAACGTTATATAAACCCTAAAAAATGTAACATAAATGCTACATCACCCCTAAAACGCTACATAAACCCAGAAAACTCAACATAAACCCTAAAAATGCTACATAAAACCTAAACCCTAAACAAACTACAAAAACACTAAAAATGTTACATAAACCCTAAAAATGACACATAAAATCTAAAACTGCTAATTAAACCCTAAAACGCTACATAAACACTAATAATGATAAATAAACTCTAACAACTCCACACAAACCCTATAACATGCTACAAAAATAGTAAAGATGCTTTAAACCCCTCAAAAATATTAAGCCCTAATATACCATAATATAAAAAATTAAACCCTAATAAACCCCTAATAAACTCTAATAATCCCTAAAAACACCTTATAATCCCTAAAATCTTAAGAAACTCTACTCAACAATAATAAAACTAAAAAAATACTTAATAAACCCAAATAAATGATAATAAAACCTAATAAACCCTAAAAACACATTACAAAAACCTAAACAACCCTAACTAACCCTAATAGACACTTATAAACACTAATAAACTCTAATAAACCCCAAATAAACCCTAAAAATACCTATTAAACCTTAAATAAATCCAAATAAACCCTAATCAACCCTAAGAAACCTTAACACACCATAATAAACCCTAATAAAACCCTACATAACTCTAATAAAGAAACAAATGCTGGTATACCTTAAAAATCCTCAAAAACATTGATAAACTCTAATATTACCTGATAAACCCTAAAAACATTCACAAACAATAAAAAATGATCCCAAACAATAAAAATGAAATATATTATCTAAAAGGACCTAATAACACTAATATAACCTAATAAATACAAAAACACTAATGTACCTTAAAAATACCTAGAAACCCTAATAAACCATAATAAACTCTAATATAACCAAAGAAACCCTAAACCTCTCACAAACAAAAACCAAGCACTCACAAAAAATAAAAACACACTATATTATCTAAAAGAACTAACAAACACTAATATAACCTAATAAAACAAAAGAAAACTAATAAACCCCTAATGAACCCTAATAAACCCTAAAAATCAATAAAAAACACTAACAAAATGAATAAACCCTAATAAAACACTAAAAATACCTTCTCAACCCTAATAAATGCTGACACACCAAAACAAAACCAAACAAAATCCAACTAAACCCCAATAAACAAAAAAAACACAAAAAACAATTAAAAAGTACTAGAAACCCTAATAAACCATAATAAATTCAAATAAAAGCTAATAAAACATTAAAAAAGTCTCACAAACACTAAAAACATGCTAATAAAACCTAAAAAGTCCGAACAACCCCTCATATATATTAACAAAAACTAAAAAAAACTCATATACCCTAATAAAAACACTAACAAACCCTAATAAACCCTAAAAATCTCTAACAAACCCTAATAAACCATACTCAACACAAATAAACCCTAAGAAAACCTTAAAGAAACCGACTCAACACTAATAAAACCCTAAAAATGCCTAATCAATCCTAATAAACCTTAACACACCATAATAAACCACAATAAACCCCATTAAACCCTAAAAATGCAAAAATACCATTAAAAAGCCCTAAAACCCCTAATAAATGCTATTAAAACCAAAAAATGGTTTAAAATGCTAATAAACCCCAATAAACACTACTAAACACTAAAAACCCTAATATACCCTCATAAAATTTAATAAACCATAATGAACCATAATAAACCTGAATAAATACTAAACATACCAAAATATACCATAATATACCATAATATACCCTAATAAACCCAACTTAATCCTAATAAAACCCTAAAAATACCTAATAAACCCTAATAAACCTTGACACACCATAATAAACCCTAATAATATCCTAATACCCCCCAACCCTAAAAAATGCTAATATACCATTAAAAACCCCTAAAACCCTAACAAACCATAATAAATGTTAATAACACCTAAAAATCCTAAAAAATGATAGTAACCCCTAAAAATACCTCTAATAATAATATTAGTAATAACACACATACATGTGCATATTCATGTGCTTGGTTTAAATAACAAATCATAATGCACGTGCATGTGCATATGCATGCGCATATGCATGTGAATGATAATAAATAATAAATTATAAATAATAACGCATGTGAATTGCATGTGTATGTGCATGTGCATGTTAATGATAATAAATAATAAATAATAAAGCACATCCAAGTGCATGTTCATGTGCATGGTAATAAATAATAAATAATAACAAAGTTCACATGAATGTGCATTTGCATGTGAATGATAATGAATAATAAATAATAACACATGTGATTATAAAATAACGCAAGTGCATTGCGTGTGCAAATTCATGAGAATAAATAATAATAACACATGTGATAATAGAATAACGCCTGCAAATTACTTTTTTCATTTTCTCATGGTCGGTTTGAGGGTTACCGGTACCCAATACAAAACATCACTGGTTCCAAAGACCACTCGCAACATCCAGTCAAATTCACATTTCAAATTTCACACTCAAGCGAACCAGAAAGCTATCCTCGATCTGCACGCCATCAATCCACACACCTTTCCATGCATCCTCGAGCAGCTCACGCCCTCGAGCTTCGAACCCATCAAGGTCGCCACCATCGTTCGACGTCGGTGAGAAATCCTCCGGAAACACTGTGAAACCAACAGATCCGACGATCGAGGATGCCGGAGAGAGTTCCGACCCCGCCACCGTTATCACAAACCATCACCATGGCCAGAAAACAGCCACATTCATGACCCAAAACCCATCCCAGATTCAATCAAATACCGGCTTCAAATGCTCACACACCGAACTCCAAGAACAAGAGTTTGTCCGACAAACCCTCCCGATGTCATCTTCATCAGCTCGAAACAAACCAAGCTCCCAACGCCGCCATCCGAGAAAACCAGAGAAGCAACGCTTGACCTCCAAACACCCAAAACGATGGCCAAAGTGCTGATCTCGAACCGTCGGACCAAGGACTCAAGCGCAGAATCAACACCGAGTCGCGAAGACACCGATGCACGCAAGACGAACCGATACAAGGCCGCAACAGTATAGAAAAAACCACCTAAAACCATCGAGCCAGGGAAGAAGGAGCGCAGATCCAGGATGAGGGAGGCGGCGTGAGAGAAACCCTAGCCGAGGGCGGTGCCCCTTACGGGCTCATCGATCCTCTTTATCATAATAGAATAACTCAATTTCATTGCATTTTCATGTTCATTGTAATAAATAATATATAATAATGCCCATTTATGTTCCTTTACATGTAATGATATTAAAAATGACGCATGAACGTGCACGGTATTAAATAATAAACAACAACGCATGTGCATCTGCATTTGTATTTGATGATATAAACAATAAAAAAGACAACAATAATAATAAAAATAGTAATAGAATAATAAAAGTGCATTGCATGTGCACGTGTGTAGTAGTAAATAATAAATAAATAATAGTAAATAAGAATGCACATGCATGTGCACGTTCCGTTAAATATGATAATAATATTAATAATACTAATGTTAATAATAATAATAATGCATGCATGTGCATGGTAATAACTAATAAATAACAACACACATGCATGTGGATTAGCAGGTGATAATGTTAATAATATTGATAATGATAATAATAAAAATAATAAAAACAATGATGATAATAATAATAATAATAATAATAATAATAATAAAAGAATAATACATGTGCATTGCATATGCACGTGCAGGGTAATAAATAATAAATAATATCGCACGTGCATCTGTATTTTCATGTGGTGATAATAATAATAACAGTAGTCGTAGTAGTAGTGATAATAGTAGTAGTACTAATGCACATGATAATAGAATATTGCATGTGCATTATGTGAGCACGTGCATAGTAATAATTAATAACGCGCGTGCATTTCATTTGCATGTGATGATGATGATGATGATGATGATGATGATGATGATGATGATAATAATATTATTATTATTATTATTAATAAAAATAATGCATGTGATAATAGAACAACGTACGTGCATTGAATGTGCGTGTTTATGTATTTGCATGTGCATTTGCATGTGCATTTGCATGTGATGATAATAACAAAATAACAACAACAACAACAATAACCACAACCACAACAATAATAATAACAATAAGAATAACAACCTATGTGATAATAAAATAACATGCGTGCATTACATGTGCACATGCATGGTAATAAAAAATAAATAATAATGCATGTGCATGTGCTTGTCCATGTGCATGTGCATGAGATGATGATGATGATAATAATAATAATAATAATAATAATAGTAATAATAGTAATAATAATAAGAACAACACATGTGATAATAGATAACTCATGTGCATTGCATGCACAATGCATGATAATAAATAATAACTCATAGCGCACGTGATGATAATAATAACAATAATAGTAATATTAATAATAATAGCGCATGTGATAATAGAATAACAAACTTGTATTGAATGTGTGTGTGTATGGTAATAAATAATAAAGCATGTGCATTTGCAATTGCACTTGATTATAATAACAATAATAAAAATAATAGTAATAATAACAATAACAATAAAAATGCATGTGATAATAGAATAATGTAGGTGCATTGCTTGTGCGTGTGCATGGTAATAAATAATAATAGACGCGCATGTGCATTTGCATGTGATGATAAAATAATAATAATAATAATAATAATAACATATGCATGGTCATGGAAATAAATAATAAATAATAACGCATGTGCATCTGCATTTGCATGTGATGATAATAATAATAAAAATAATAATAATAGTAACAACAATAATGATAATTATAATATTGATTATGATAATAATGATAATGATAATAATGATAATAAAAACGTGTGTGATAATAGAATAACACACATCCTAACAATCCCTAACAAAACCTAAAAAACCCTAACAACCACTAATAACCCCTAAGAACCACTAATAAACCCAAATAACACCTGAAACCCACTATTAAACCCTAAAACCCTAATAAACACTAATAAATCATAATAACCTATAATAAACCATAAAAACCCTATTAGACTCTAATAAATGGTAAAAAAGCCCCAAACCCCTAATATACAATAAAAATCACTATTGAACCATAATAAATCCTAGTAATCACTAAAAACCCTAACAAACTCGACAGAACACTACAACACCTACCAAATAATAGGCTAAAAAACCCAACAACCCACTAATAATCCCTAAAACCCTAATAACCCCATAATAAATCATAACAAACCCTAATAACCCCAAATAAATCTTAACAAATTCTAACAACGCCAAATAAATCATAACAAACTAGAACAAACTATAAAAGACCCCTAATAAACCGCAGAAACCCCTAAAAACTATAAGATAGGACCACGAAGGCACTCCAGCCACTCCGCCCCCACGATGGTGCTCCTGTCGATTCCCCGATGGCTTGAAGATGAAGGATTGGTTGCGCCCTGACCTCCCCCCTCTGCGGGGGAGGGGCTGTTTTTACCCTTTTCTAAGGAAAGATTATCTCGCTTCTTGGATCCTGACTCGCGTCCTACTTTCTTGTGGATTGATCTCTTCCCTAAGGTGTCAGGCTTGCATGAAGGGTTGCCGAAGCTCCCTATGTCTATTGAGGCGTTCAAAAAGGCCTCATCCCTCTATAGTCTAACCCAGATGGCCATGTTTTTGAACCGTTTTCCTCGGGTTGATGTATTTGACAGGTTTGTGTATCAGGGAACATGCCACTGTGGGTCTGGTGGATTCCAGCCACATTTTGATTCGGTTCTCGTCGAAGGAAGACCTTATGGGGGCCTGGTCTTCATCTCCTGTAGGTGTGATGCTGCTTGCTTCTACCTTTTATGGAGGAATTTTGAATTCCATTTGACAGTGACTCCCCTCTGATGGCAATTTGGGTAAGGTTCCCTGAACTCCCAATTCCCTTCCAAAACATTTCCATTATTTCTATGTTGGGGAATATGGTTGGATGGTACATGTGTGTGGATAGTCAGACCATGGACCTTTGTCACCCAGTTTTCTTGAGGGTTTTTGTTTAAGTTCATGTCTCGAAGGAACCTATTGACTTTGTCTCGATTGAAATTGGTGAAGAGCTTCGATGGAAGCAGTCGGTGATTTTCAAATCATGGGAGAATTACTGCGTCTTGTGCTTTTCTCTTGGTCATTTGAAAAGGGCTTGCGGACGTAGGGATGTTGTGGTGGCTAGGTTTGTCAAGGATCCCATCTACTCGACGGTTATCTCAATAGGGGACATGGGGTAAATGAATGAAACCCCTAGGTATCCTCTTCTGGATGCTCAGAGAAATGAAAAAATGGAGGATGAGGGCTCATCCCCCCAAATTGTCGTTGTGGAACCTGTATCTGTCAAGAGCATATTTACTCGATTGAAGTGTGATTTGGGCCTAGGGTGATTTTCCTCCTCTGAAATGGGAGATTTCATTCCTGGTGGAGATGGGGATGTTGTCTTACAGGCTAATCTTGGCAGTGACCTGAACTTGGTCCCAATGCCAGCCAATCTTGGAATAGAGAGGGTTCCTTTGTCAAGCCCTTTAGTGGATGCTAGTTGCAGTCACGATCTGGCTTTGTTCTCGAATCAGTTCTTCGGTCTAAATCATCTGGACTCTTTGGGAACTGGAGAAAGGGGTCTGGGGAGGCTGGTGCTACAGGAGGTGGAAGCTGCTGATGTTCTTCAGGATGCTGACATGCCTTCCCCATTTTTTGGTTCTTGGGGCTTGGGAGTAGATAACCCCCTTCCCATTGTGCCCCCTTAAGAGCATGTGCTACTGGACTTTACCATTCCTAGATTTGGTCTGGGTGATGCCCCATTGCCCGTGAAATCCCATGGAAACCCCTGTGTTGATAAGTGGAACATTGAGCAGCCTGAGAATAGCTCGACTCTTGTTCTGTTCGAGAAGCTACCTCCCTGTGTTGAATTATCTGATCCGATTATGCTATATTGTTCAAAAAAACAGCTTGAGTAGCATATTTATGATATCCTTCACAAGACGGATCTGCAGCCGGTGATCTTTCTTGGGGATGAAAATTATGAACACATAAGGCTTGGTGAAATCCTTGGGGGCCGTGATAATCTCATGTATTCTATCTTGAATAGGATCAAGAAGGTGAAATAGAAGATGGGTCTCTCTGATTCATCTGGAGGTAAGTATAAAAGAAAGTCGTGGTTTGACCCTGAGTGTAGCATGCAGGGAGACTTGGTTTTTCCTAATACCTCTGCTCATAGGAAGAACAAGATGAATAGTGAACCTCTAGTGAAATGGAGGGATAGGAGGGACTACTCCTCCCTGCCTAGTCCAATGGCTACTAGGGCTTCCTCTAAGCCCAAAAAAGGTAAAATCAACGCACATGGTGGTGAGGATCGGGATATCAATGTGAAACGAGATGTGGAACTCAAGAAGTACTATGCTGCCTTTCTCAATCAATATGAGTCCTCTGAATGGGAGTCGGTGGACTCGGATGCTTCCTCGGGCTATGGTGCTGATGGAGACCCCTTTGGGCATGGTGATTTTGCTCCGTAGTTGTCTCTTATTTTTCTTCTTGGGCTTTTGGACCATTTTTGTGGGGTTTCCAGGGCTTTGGGTGTGGGTTGATTGACCCCGCACCTCCCTTGTTTTTTTCTTTTTTCTTTCTCTTATTTATATACCTGGGGAGTTAGGGATAGCCTGTCCTCACACCTTCCTTGCCCTAATAAATTTTAATAAACCCAAACAAATCATAATTAACCCTAATAAATCTTAATAAACCTAAATATGCGTTAATAAACCCTAATAAATAAAATAAACCCTATGAAACCCTAATAAATCCTAAATAACCCTAAAAATTATCACAAACAAAAACAAAATCCTCACAAATAATAAAAAACACTATATTATCTAAAAAGACTTAACAAACACTAATATAACCTAATAAAAACTAATAAACCCCAAACAATCCTTAAAAACCCTAAAAATCCCCAATAAACCCTAATAAAAACTAATAAACTCTAATAAAATGATAATAAAACCCTAAAAATGCCTTCTCAACCCTAATAATCCTTAACACACCATAAAAAAAAAATAAAACCCAACTAAACCCCAATAAACAAAAGAACGCAAACAAACCATTAAAATCCCGAGAAACCATAATAATCCATAATAAATTCTAATAAAACCTAATAAAACATAAAAAATACTTAAAAACCCAAAAAACACGTAAATAAAACCTAATAAGTCTTAAAACCCCTCATATATTTTAACAAAAACTAAAAAACACTCATATACCCTAATAAAAACACTAACAAACCCTCGTAAACCCTAAAAATCCCTAACATACCCTAATAAACACTACTCAACCCTAATAAACCCTAATAAGACCTTAAAGATACCTACTCAACCCTAATAAAACCCTAAAAATACCTACTCAACACTAATAAATGTTGAAACACTATAATAAACCATAATAAACCCCACTAAACCCTAAAAAATGCAAATATACCATTAAAAATCCCTAAAACCCCTAATAGAGGATAATAAAACCTAACAAAGCTTAAAAGCACTAATAAACCCTAATAAAGACTACTAAACCCTAAAACCCTAATATACCCTCTTAAAAATTAATAAACCATAATGAATAATAATAAACCCTAATAAATCCTAAACATACCCAAATACACCAAAATATATCAT
Source organism: Viscum album (assembly GCA_963277665.1). NCBI lineage: Eukaryota > Viridiplantae > Streptophyta > Magnoliopsida > Santalales > Viscaceae > Viscum > Viscum album. Next base: position 637,800 of record CAUJRU010000008.1, read on the forward strand.
AATATACCCTAATAAACCCAACTCAATCCTAATAAAACCCTAAAAATACATAATAAACCCGAATAAACCTTAACACACCATAATAAACCCAAATAAAATCCTAATAACCCCCACCAAACCCTAAAAAATGATAATATACCATTCAAAAACCCTAAAACACTAACAAACCATAAAAAATGTTAATAACGCCTAAAAATTCTAAAAAATGCTAGTAAACCCTAAAAATACCTCTAATAATAATAATATTAATAATTCACGTGCATGTGCATATTCATGTTTTTGGATTAAATAATAAATCATAATGCACGTGCATGTGCATATACCTGCACATTTTCATGTGAATGATAATGAATAATATATTATAAATAATAACGCATGTGAATTACATATGTATTTGCATGTGCATGTGAATGATAATAAATAATAAATAATAACACACATCCAAGTGCATTTGCATGTTCATGGTAATAAATAATAAATAATAACCACGTCCACATGAATGTGCATTTTCATTTGAATGATAATAAATAATAAATAATAACACGTGTGGTAATAGAATAATGCATGTGCATTGCGTGTACACGTGCATGAGAATAAATAATAATAACACATATGATAATAAGATAACACAAGTGCATTGCATTTGTATGTGCATGATAATAAATAATATATAATAATGCACATACATGTGTATTTACATGTAATGATAAGGATAATGACTCATGCACGTACATGGTAATAAATAAAAAATAACCACCCACATGATTGTGCATTTGTATTTGATGATAAAAAATAATAATAATAATAATAATAGAATAACATAAGTGAATTTAATGTGCACATGAATAATAGTAAATAATAAATAAATAATAATAAATAAGAGCTCACATGCATGTGCATGTGCTTTTATATTTGATGATAATATTAACAATACTAATTGTAATAATAATAATAATAATAATGCATGCACACGCATGGTAATAAATAATAAATAACAACACTCATGCATGTGCATTTGCATGTGATAATGATAATAATAATGATGATAATAATAATAATAATAATAATAATAATAAAATTGTGATGATAATAATAATAATAAAAGAATAATACAAGTGCATTGCATATGCACGTGCATGGTAATAAATAATAAATAATAATGCACGTGCATCTACATTTTCCTGTGATGATAGTAATAATAATAGTAGTAGTAACAATAGTAGTAGTGGTGGTGATAATAGTAGTAGTACCAATGCATGTGATAATAGAATATTGCATGTGCATTACGTGTGCACGTCTATGGTAATAAATAATAAAGCTCATCCATTGCATTTTCATGTGATGATGATGATGATAATAATAATATTAATAATAACAATGCTTGTGATAATAGAATAATGCACGTGCATTGAATGTGCGTGTATTTTCATTTGCATGTGCATTTTCATGTGATGAAAATAACAATAATAACAACAACAACAACCACAATAATAATAATAACAATAATAATAACAACGCATGTGATAATAAAATAACGTGTGTGCATTTTTATGTGCACATGCATGATAATAAAAATATAATAATAACGCATGTGAATGTGCATTTTCATGTGGACGATATGATAATGATAATAATAATAACAGTAATAATAAGTTATAGTTGTTTGAAAAAACAACAGACATGACAAAAATGCTAGAAATGAGGTCTCTCAAAACCTAACAAATCATAGAGTCATTGAAAAAGGCATAACTTATTCTTTGGGTGTCAATTTCCACTCCATGAATTGTTAAACTGAATCACATGGAATGAACTATGATAAAAATAGGTTTCGGGGGCCGAACAGACAAACAAATCAGAAGTTATGACCATTTTGAGAAAAATTTGATTGGGATCCGTACACGGAAATGGAGTTTGGATGCCTTCTGATTGTTTTTTGGGATTTTAGGGTCTCAAAACGTGACTTGAACTTTGTTCAAGTCATCCTTCTGCATAGATCTATTCACTAATTTCGATTTGATATGTGGTAGAGCTCAAACGGACAACCAGAATGAAAGTTATGGTCGTTTAATGTTGGAGTTTTTTTGGAGTTGTATAACTAATATATCTTATATTTCTTTAATCTTCTCATATTTTCTACTAAACATGGTTCTCACTCATATCATGCACTTCGATTTGACCGGTCTCAGTGATGAAACAGACACCCGAAGGAGAAGTTATGCCTATTTTAGTGAGTTATGGATTTCTTAGGTTTTTAGGTGATAGGAGAGTTGCTCAATTTAAAAATACAATAACTTCTACTACGGGTGTTCATTTTGGCTCTACCACATATAAAATTGAATATTGTGAAAAGATACACACTCTGGTAACCCCTGGAACCCTTTCCGACATTCTTCAGCCCCCAAAAGACCCAAAATCCCTTTGGATGGTCAGAAGATTGGCTTCTGGTGTCAGTTTTGAAATAACTTCTTCTATGGGTGTTCGTTTTGCCACAACCACATATCAAATCAAAGCTTGCGACTAGACCTACACTCCTATAACCACTGAAGCACCTTCTCCTATCCTTAAAGGCCTAAAAAGGTACTTAAACTATTACAACCCGAGATTTTATGCGAATTATTATTTTTAATTTCATTTATGTCTTGTGTTGTACGCTACACCAAAATTATCTTGAACTATACGCAACACCGTATTAGCTTGAAGTATACGCAACACTAATCTTGGTTCGTGTTACACACAATTTCATGTTTGTTTGATATTAGTTATTCTACAGAACATTGAGTGTGTATATATATATATATTCAATGTATAATTGAAATATGGTTGGATTTTGTTATACACAACAACAAAAGAGTCTTTCACTACACGCAACCTTGAATTGGCTTGCATTACACGCAATCACGACCTTCCTCGATAGCGTGTGTAGTACACAATACTAGGTTTCACTAAACAATGATATATTGTTATAATATTATAATGAACTAGCCTTTATGAATATTAGTATCAACGTTTTGAATATTATGACATTACAATTCATCTTACACATATGATATAACATGGTATGATAACAAACTATTTTTTTCGGGTAAAATAAGTACTTTTCAAAAAATGCAGTTTTGCCGCCTTTTGATGGAACACCCACATTAAATTTAGTTTTTGACATGTTTATAAGTTCAATTTGACAAAATAAAATTCTTCTTTGGAATCAGGATATAAAAATTTACTTTCGATAAAATTTTCATATTATTCTGATAACTTTCATATTTTAATGAATAGTAAAAACATGCTATATTTTAATTAAAAACAACTTTTTTCATCGCAATAATTTATTTGGATAAATTATAATATTTAATTTTTTTAAAGTATAAATAGAATATATTTTTACCATTTAATATAATTTATATCATTACCAATAATTTTACAATGAATTCATAGGTAAAAACATTTCAATCTTTGGCAATGTTTTAACTTTTAAAACCCGTTTTCTTAACAACGGGATTAATTTTAAATTAATTACTACAAATTCTGTGTTTTGAATTTTGAAAAATCGATTCCATATTTGAATTCATTGGGTCCAAATTATGTTAATAGGTTACTTTTATTTTTTTGATATTATGAATAGTAACTACGGTAATTTTTTTTACTGCAGTTAAAGGTAAATCGGGTAATTAAGGGTAAACATAAGATTATAAAATTACACAAACACCTGCCAAAATTCTATTAGATGACTAAAAGTAGACCCATGTCACCTAAGGGTCGTAATATATTAATTTTACGAACTTTTGACCAATAAAATAACTTAATTGTTATTAAAACCAAAGAAAGTGACAACATGTCACTCTGTTTAATCTTATAAGTATAATAATTTTAATTTGTGGATAAACTTCATGAAACTTAGAAAATGAATTATCTGTAGAAATATAATAAAATTATCTACATCATGTGAATTTATTTATATTTTTTAGGGATTAAATAATTATCATTAATGGTGACATAATAGTGATGTTGAAATTATTTTATTAATTGAAATATCAAATAAATTTTTTTAATAATATTAAAATACATATTATATGAACTATTTAATGTGATCCACTAATTTTATAGATAAATATGACATGTTATTAATCTATTAAAGATTTTAGTTTGAACATATCTTTTGTGTGGATTTTATTTATATTCAAATAAATGAATAGTGTCAAAATTGACACTATTGTAATTTTATAAAAATATCATAATATAAATCTGTTTAAAAATCACAAAAATATTTAACAATTATAAATTAAAATTTATATGGTCTAAAATGTCATAAATAATCCAATTATGGAAAATTCTGAACACATAAGTAATTATTTATAACAATTGAATATTTATAATCTTATAACCACAAATAAAATTAAATAGATAAAATAAGGATAAATCAAGTTGATAATGTTTAAAATAAATTACCAACATGTATAAATTTTATTAGTCGATGATATTACAACCCTATCTCATCTACGTTTGGATTTGATTCATTTTGGATGTTTTTATGTGGGGTTTGAATTTATTATAAATTAATATTTTTGAGGTTTCCAAAGGTGCCCCTCTCCTTCTTTATAAAAGGGCACCTCCTCCCTCTTCTATTTACACAATTTTGAGCCTTCAAGATCGGTCAAACCCTGAAAATTTCCCTTCTCATCTTCCATAGAAACATTATAGAGGTTTTGGTCTCCTCAAAGACCAACTTTAGTGCCCTAAGAGGAGGTTAAGAAGAGGCGCGTCAAAGAGGAGGTAATATGCTTTACCGATTCATTATTATTTATTTCTTCTTCTACTTATTCTTCTTTATTTGTTTCATCATAAATTAATAACATCAGTATCACTCATATACTGATATTTTATTATAAATATTAAACAACCCTATTTTATCTTCTATCCATCCTACGGAAAATGAAATCACCGCGCGTGCGTATGTACAGAATACCGTCTCAACGTCGTGGTGTAATCTGTTTTCCACCACCACCTTACAAGGATGGGTATAATGGTGTAAATAAATAACTATATTTTATTATTTTAATGTGATAATTATTCTGAAATATTATACATACACTTCAATAAAATTCCACGATCATGGGAATGATATCATCGCTCATGCGTACGTACGGACTACCGTCTCCACGAACGTGATGAGATTCATTTTCCATGATTAACCATTCAAGTATGATTATAAAGTATATATAATAAATAATAATGAAATATATTACATAATAATGATACTGGATTTATGTACATATATGTTTCGTTTACATAATTCCATTTAATTCAATAAGGAAACGAAAACAGCGTTCATGCGTACGTACGACCTACTGTCTCCATGAATGGTGTATTTCATTCCATTTATCGATCTATCATATATAATTATATGATGAATATATATTATATATAAATCATTTTTTACATTATAGAATTAAGTAAATTATGATATAATTAATAATATCAAGAACAACATGTCGAAACATGTACGATAAATGAAACGATTCAACCCAAAACACCGCTTCAACATGGAATTTACAAAATAACGGGTAATATAAAGTCATAAGTGAACCATATATGATTTCATAACAATTAATATGATTATTTAATAAGTCAATTAAATTGTTTAAATCATTATACAGGAGGTTTGGATATATACGAAGCATATCAGACATAAGGTAAGGGAAAATCTCACAATCTGATTTTTATCCGAGATTATTTATACTTCAGAATTTACTGGGGCATATTTATCATCCACATCCATGTTTCCTAAATATGTAATATTATTTCTATCCTCCAACAATTTTTTAAATCCAATTGGTGAATTTTTAGTAAAATATATGAAGGTAATCTTTTGTTATTTTCAGTATGAGATACTTTTTGACTTTTCCGGCCAAAGTACGAGATGAATGTTTTTTCTAACTTATACAGCTTTAACGGATTTTCACGGTTTCATAATGCCTTATTTCCATAAATATTACTCTAGAATATTTGATTAATATTTTCAATAAAATCCATTTCTTTTAAAATTGAATAGAATTTTGTGAAAAGAAAATGATTTTTAAGAAGAAAGGATATTTTTCTCAAAAATTCATTTCAAGTGTTTTGTCAAAACTATTTTCCATTTATGATGACATTATTTAGTATGTTTATGATTCAAGTATAATTCCTCTATAGTTTACATGGTTTTATTATTCTTATTATTAAATTATATCCAATAATTATATATGGATTATGTTATGATGGGATGATGTTTATGAAACCCATTTTATTCTTTGGGTTATAAGGAATGATTTATGTTTATGTTGTGGCACAAGTAAGAATTATTTCATTATGAAATGGGTGGGACCTATATCTCCATACAATGCATTGGGTAGAGATTTATATCTCATGATATAGACAAGGCTGGAATGGTAAGTTAATCCGATTCAGTGATGCAGGATTGTAACAAGGAGTGAACTCGATTCAGAAAGGGACTTTGTCCACTAAGATGGTCTTGGCAGCAATGCCTTGGCTACTATGAAAATCATATCAAGTGCTTAATGTTTTGCCACAATTATATGTTTTATTCCCATTCTATTTTTTCATTATTGATGTTCCTTTATGATATATGTCTTACGTACTTCCAAGATTTATGTCTTTGCTCAAGATTTTGAAGTTTATATTTTAAGTTCATGTTTTTGCATTCAAATGTTTATGGATTATTTTATGTTCTCTATGTTTACCCTTACTGAGAATTTTAGCTCACCCTTTTTATGTTTTATTTTCCCTGGGATATAAAGAAAGGTTTTAGGTAAGAAAAAAAGGGGTGGATCTTTATGGGAGATTTTTAAGATCATTCACCATGATTAGAAGATTGTGTTCTGTGTTTCCCAAGACACTAAACTATTATGATCCTTGAGTGTTTGTTTTTGTTTTGTATTAAGTATTCCGCAAAAGTAATGTAATGTCCAAGTATGTCAGGTTTGGGGTCTCTATAGTTGGTATCAGAGGAAAGGTTTAGTTATCCTTTGGAAACTAGGATGCGGAAACATTAGTGAGATCCCTAGAGATATTTCTAAGGTATTTCTAGGGATGCCCCTAAGGTTAAGTATAAGTATAGGTTATAGTCCTCGAATTATGGTAACGATCTTAGAATTAAACCTATGATGTTATATATTAAAGGTACTATCCCTTTATTATGTTGTTTTCCCTAGCATGATTTTTGCCTCTCACACTATTCTTTTTGGGTTTTAGATGATGGATAGAACTCGAAGGAACTATGTTGATCAATGTAATGGAAAATGAAATGATTTTCCTCCTGAACAAACCAATGTTATGGGAGATAGAGTGAAAAATCTTATTGCTATACTTACACAAGCTATGAATCATTCTAGACTTCTAAATGAGTAGTGAAGGGAACAATATTCTATTGAGTCCTTCATGAGGCAACATACACCTTCTTTCAGTGGGTCTTCTGATCCACTTGTTTTTGAACAATGGATCAGTACCATTGAAAAGATATTTTCCATACTTCACTATTCGTAACATGAAAAAGTCATTCTGGCTATTTACTGTTTACATGGTGAAGTAGATCAATTGTGGACACTAATTAAGAATACGAGGCCCCAAGATGAAATTGAATCCATGGAATGGGATGAGTTAAAAAACTTATTTTTCAATAATTACTTCCCTCGTATTCTTAAAAAAAGATGGAAAAGTATTTCCTTGAGATTAAGAAAAAGGATGATGAATCTGTTGGTATAGATGAAGCGAATTTTACAAGACTTTCAAGGTATGCATCTGGCTTTATCATCCAACCTGAAAGTAAAGTTGATTTATTATTCAATGGATTAAAACCAAGTCTTTGAAGGGAATTATATATAAGAGACTTTAGTAGCTATGAAGAAATTGTGCGTTGTGCTATCAAGGTAGAAATGGAAGTGGGTTTTATATATACATCTCATGGTTTTGAAAAAAAATGAAAGATGGAGTTAAGGAGAAATCTTAGAATAATGGTTAAAAGAAGATGAATGTTTCTTTATACTCAATGTTTGGAAATAAGCATGGTGGAGATTGTCTTAAAGGGACTATAAATTTTTTTAAGTGTGTAAAAGAAGGTCATCGAGCAGCTAAGTGTTGAAGTAATGGAAAAAGGGTTTCTAATGATGTGAATAAAGAAAAGACTGTAGAGAATGCACCACCAACACTTCAATGCTTCAAGTGAAAGGAAATGGGGCATTATGCTAATCAATTCCCTAATCCAAGGGTTAATGATGATGAACGAGAGCAACCTCTTAAGTAAAAGGATAAAGGGAGGTCACATGCGATCACTATTTGTGATGTTGAGTATGAAAATGATATTGTGTAATGATTAAGTGTTTATGTAATGGGATTTCAATATAGTATCATGGAATATCATTTATGGTGTCATGGAATTTTGGAATATCTATTGGTTTTCAATAATTATATGGTATCAATTACCATGAAAAGTGATTGAAATATTTTTGGAAAGAAGATGATATGCACATAATGAAGGGATAAAGGAAAAATGAAATGATCTCATGACTGATATAAAGACAAAGTTATATCATGGTTTGAGTATATAGAAATTTTGGGATTTTGGTATGTGGAAAGTGTTAAATTTTGATAGCATTCATGTTTTCACTAAGGTTCAATGGATATTTCAAGAGAATACATGATTAAGGTATTCACATGTTTGTAATGTGACCAACAAGATATATCGTATGATATATGGGGGATAAATGATGGTATTCACATGCTCGGCAGATGAAATTTCTCGTAATTGTTTCTTTATACTATGAGCTTAGATAGAAGTATTTTGGATAAACCTAAAGATTGGAATAGATTAAGTTTGACATTAGATAGTATTGTTTAAGGCTAACACTTTTTTATGTTATAATAGTATAGTTTTAATAAAAAGGAAAACCCATATGATGAGCGACAACCCGTCGTGTTGGACAAGGTTGCGGGAATCGAACCCCCAACCGAAGTGCGACAAGCCTTTATCGCCTACCACCAGCCTACAGGAAGTCCCTGGTTAGTAGAAACTAGTTTTATTTTATTAAGCAGGATGATAGATGAAGTATAAGTCCATTTTGGAACCATATCTGATCAATCTCACCATAGATAGACTTATGTATATAACTTTTTCTAACTTATGTTTGAGACAGATGGAATGACCTATCATTCTATCGCATGATATGCTAAAACATCATGAAAGACAAATTCTACTTCATTTCATTAAGATATTAAGTGGAAATTGTTCGAGGCACGAGCAATGTTTAAATTGTACCAAAATCAAGTAAGTATTTATTTTAATTCAAAAAATTCTTCAACATTTTGGAAATGATCTTGAAATCCAAAAATGTTGTCCTAGTGCTCTAATATCTGATGAATCAGATGGTACCTTAGATCATTAAAAATTTATGGCTTTGTGATTGTTGTATTTTTTATAGCCATGTCCTCTAACACTCCCCAACAGAACATGATGGCTAGATTTCTCTTTCATATCCATATTTTCACCTATGTTCTCCTATGTGGAAACCCAGTGATTAGTTAATTTGGGTAACCATTACATTTCAGAATTTGGTATTTAGAGTTCATGTTTGGTATTCCTTTATACGATGTGGGTTTCTATTAAAAAAACTTTCAAGTAGTAAACCATTTATAACCCCGACGAATTTCGAGGGAGAAATTCATTTTAAGGGGGGTAGAATGTAACAACCCAAGATTTTATGAGAATTATTCTTTTTAATTTCATTGATTTCTTGTTTTGTACGCTACACCAAAATTATCTTGCGCTATACACAACACCGTATTGGCTTGAAGTATACGCAACACTATTCTTGTATCGTGTTACACACCATTTCATGTTTGTTTGATAGAAGTTATTCTACGAAACATTGAGTGTATATATATATATATTCAATGTATAAATGAAATATGGATGGATTTTTTATACACAACAATAAAGGAGTCTTGCACTACATGAAACCTTGACTTGGCTTGCATTACACACAATCACGACCTTCCTCGATAGCGTGTGTAGTACGCAATATCGGGTTTCACTAAACAACGATATATTGTTATAATATTATAATGAACTAGCCATTATGAATAGTAGTATCTAAATTTTGAATTTTATGACATTATAATTCATCTTAAACATTTTATATAACATGGTATGAGAACAAGATAATTTTTTCAGGTAAAATAAGTATTTTTCAAAAAATGCAGTTTTGCCACCTTTTGATGGCGCACCCACATTAAATTTTGTTTTTGACATATTTATAAGTTAAATTTGACAAAATTAAATTCTTCTTTGGAATCAGGATATAAAAAAATTACTTTGGATAGATTTTTCATATTATTCTGATAACTTTCATATTTTAATAAATAGTAAAAACACGCTATATTTTAATTAAAAACAACTTTTTTCATCGCAATAATTTATATGGTTAAATTGTAATATTTAGTGGTTTTAAAGTATAAATAGAATATATTTTTACCATTTAATATAATTTATGTCATTACCAATAATTTTACAATGAATTCATAGGTAAAAACATTTCAATCTTTGGCAATGTTTTAACTTTTAAAACCCGTTTTCTTAACAACGGGATTAATTTTAAATTAATTACTGCAACTTCTGTGTTTTAGAATTTTGAAAATTTGATTCCATATTTGAATTAATTGAGTCCAAATTATGTTAATAGGGTACTTTTATTTTTTTGATATTATGAATAGTAACTACGGTAATTTTTTTTACTACAGTTAAATGTAAATTGGGTAATTAAGGGTAAAAATAAGATTATAAAATTTCACTAACACCTGAAAAAATTATAATGGATGAATAAATGTAGACCCATATCACCTAAGGGTCGGAATATATTAATTTTATGGACTTTTGACAATGAAAATAACTTAATTATTATTAAAACCAATGAAAGTAACAACCTATCACTCTCTTAAATTTTATAAGTATAATAATTTTAATTTAGTGATAAACATCATGAAAATTCTAACATGAATAGTCTCAAAAAATATAATAAATGTATCTACATAATTTGAATTTATTTATAATTTTTAGGGATTATATAATTATCATTAAAGGTGACCCAATGGTTATGTTGAAATTATTTTATTAATTGAAATATCAAATAAATGAATTTAAAAAAATTTAAAATAAATATTATATGAACTATTTAATGTTCTCAACTAATTTTCTAGATTAATATGACATGTTATGAATCTATTAATGCTTTTATTTTGAACATATCATTTGTGTGGATCATATTTAAATTCAAATAAATGAGTAGTGTCAAAATTGACACTATTGTTATTTTATAAAAATAACATAAAATAAAATTGTTTAAAAATCACAAAAATATTTAAAAACTATAAATTAAAATTTATATGGTCGAAAATGTCATAAATAATCCAATTATAGACAATTCCAAACACATAAGTAATTATTTATAACAATTTAAAATTTAGAATCTTATAACCACAAATAAAATTAAATAGATTAAATAAGGATAAATCAAGTTGATAATGTTTAAAATAAATTACCAACATGTCTAAATTTTATTTGTTGATGGGATTACAACCCTATATCATCTTAGTTTATATTTGAGTCATTTTGGATGTTATTAAGTGGGGTTTGAATTTATTATAAATTAATATTTTTGAGGTTTCCAAAGGTGCCCCTCTCCTCCCTTATAAAAGGGCACCTCCTCCCTCTTCTCATTACACAATTTTGAGCCTTCAATATCGGCTATCTCCTGCCCATTTCACTTATCAACTTCCCTAAAAACATTATAGAGGTTCTGGTCTCCTCAAAGACCAACTTTAGTGCTCTAAGAGGAGGTTAAGAAGAGGCGTGTCAAAGAAGAGGTAATATCCTTTACTGATTCATTCCAATTTATGTCTTCTTCTACTAATTATTATTTATTTGTTTAATCATAAATTAAAAACATCAGTATGACTCATATACTGATATGTTTTTATAAATATGAAACAACCCTGTTTCATCTTCTATGCATCCTACGGAAAATGAAATCACTGCGCATGCGTACGAACAGAATACCGTCTCCATGCCATGGTGTAATCTGTTTTCCACCACCACATTACTTGGATTAGTATAATGGTGTAAATAAATAACTATATATGATTATTTTAAATTGATACTTATTCTGAAATATTATACAAACACTTGAATACAATTCCACGATTATTTGAATGATATCATCGCTCTTGCGTACGTACGGACTACCGTCTCCACGAACGCGATGAGATTCATTTTCCATGATTAACCATTCAAGTATGATTATAAAGTATATATAATAAATAATCATGAATTATATTACATAATAATTATACTGGATTTATGTACATATATGTTCCATTTACTTAATTCCATTTAATTCAAAAAGGAAACGAAAACAGCGTTCAAGCGTACGTACGACCTACCGTCTCCATGAACGATGTATTTCATTCCATTTATCGATCTATCATATATATTTATATTCTGAATATATATTATATATAAATAATTTTTTACATTCTGGAATTATATAAATCCGGATATAAGTAATAATATCAAGAACAACATGTCAAAACACGTACGATAAATGAAACGATTTTACCCAAAACGCTTCTTTAACATTGAATTTATAAAAGAACGGGTAATATAAAGTCATAAGTGAACCATATATGATATCATAAAAATGAATATGATTCCGTAATAAGTCAATTAAATTATTTAAATCATTATACAAGAGTTTCGGATATATATGAAGCATATCGGACATAAGGTAAGGGAAAATCTCACAAACTCATTTTTATCCAAGATTTTTTATACTTCTGAATTTACTGTGGCATATTTATCATGCACATCCATGATTCATCAATATGTAATATTATTTCTATCCTCCTAAAATTGTTTAAATAAAATTGGTGAATTTTTAGTAAAAGATATGAACGGAATATTTTGTCATTTTCAGTACGAGATACTTTTTGACTTTTCCTGCCAAAGTACGAGAAGAATGTTTTTTAACTTATACAACTTTAACGGATTTTTACAGTTTAATAATGCCTTATTTTCTTGAAGCTTACTCTAAAATATTTCATGAATATTTTCAAAAAAAATTAATTTCTTTTAAAATTGAATGGAATTTTTTGAAAAGAAAATGATTTTGAAGAATAAAGGATATTTCTCAAAAATTCATTTCATGTGTTTTGTTAAAACTATTTTCCATCTACGATGACATTATTTAGTATGTTTATGATTCAAGTATAATTCCTCTATTTTTTACATGGTTTGATTATTCTTATGATGAGATTATATCCATTTGTTTTATATGGATTATGTTATGATGGGTTGATGTTTATGAAACCCATTTTATTCATTGGGTTATGATGAATGATTTATGTTTATGTTGCGGCACAAGTAAGAATTATTTCGTTATGAGATGGGTGGGACCTATATCTCTCTCCAATGAATTGGGTAATGATTTATATCTCATGAGATAGACATGGTTGGGATGGTATGTTAATCTGGTCCAGTGATAGAGGACTGTTACGAGGAGTAACTCGATTCCGAAAGGGACTTTATCCACTAAGATGGTCTTGGCAGCAATGCCTTGGATACTTTGAGAATCATATAAAGTTCTTAATGGTTTTCCACAATTACATGTTTTATTCTCATTCTATTTTATCATGATTTATGTTTCTTTATGATATATTCCTTACGTACTTCCAAGATTTATGTCTTTGCTCAATATTTTGATGTTTGGATTTTATGATCAAGTTTTTGCATTCAAATGTTTATGGATTGTGTTATGTTCTCTATGTTTTCCCTTAATGAGAATTTGAGCGCACCCTTTTTATGTTCTATTTTCCCCAGGATATAAAGAAAGGTTTTAGGTAAGAACTCAAAAGGGGAAGATCATTACGGGAGATGTTGAAGATCTTTCACCATGATTAGATGATTGTGTTCCGAGTTTCCAAAGACACTAAACTATTACGATCCTTGAGTGTTGGTTTTTGTTATGTATTAAGTATTCCGAAAAATTAATGTAATTTCCAAGTACGTCAGGTTTGGGGTCTCTACATAAACTCTCCAAAAGTCCATAACTTCTACTCCAGGAGTCCGTTTTACCTCTAACATATATCAAATCGAATCTTTCGACTTAATCTACACATCTATGACCATTAGGAACAGATTATCACGTTCCTAAAGTCCCAAAAGGTCCTTATGTCCTCCAAAGGACCATAACTTCTATTGTGGGAGTCTGTTTCACCTCTACAACATATCAAATTGAATCTTGCGACTAGCTCTACACATATGTGACTACCATGAACAACTAAATAACCCTATAAAACCATGAAAAACCCAATAAACACTAAAAAAAATAAAAAACAAGAAAAACCCTAACAAACCCTAATAAACCCTAATAAACACTAACAAACCCTAACAAAACATAACAAACCCTCACAAACCCTAACAAACCCCAAAAAATCCTAAAAAACATAAAAAACCCTAAAAAACCCTTAGAAACATTAACAAACCCTAACCAACCCCAAAAAGAACTAAGAAACCACAATAAACCCAAAAAAACACGAAGAAACCCTAACAAAACCCCCAACACCCTAACAAAACTATAAGAAAACCTATGAAACACTAAAACCCCATTAGAAACCCTAACACACCCTTAGAAACCCTAACGGACCCTTAAAAACTCAATCACGCCCTTATAAACCCCAACACACCCATAGACACCCTAACCCAACCTTAGAAACCATTAAAAACCATAGCACAGCCTTAGAAACCCTAACCCGCCCATAAAAAACCTAATCCACCCTTATAGACCCTAACACACCCTTAGAAACCCTAACAAACCCTTAGACACCCTAAATCACTCTAATAAGCACTAAAAATACAAACAAACCCTACCAACCAATAATAAACCATAATAAACCCTAATAAACCCTAAATCCCACTACTAAACCCTAATAAACACTAATAAACCGTAATAAATCCTAAAAAGACGATTAGACCCCAATAAAAGCTACAAAATACCTAAAACCCAAATACTAAACAAAAATGCTATTAAACCATCCAAAATGGTAATATTCACAAAAAAAACCCTAACAAACCTGGCAAAACCTGAAAAACCCCTAAAAACCCCAAAAAACCCAAAAAACCCCAAAAACACAAAAAACCCTAAAAAACCATAAAAACCCTAAAACCCTAAAAACCCTAAAAAAATCTCTAAAACCACTAAAAACACAGAAAAATAGAAAAATCCTGAAAAAAACCTAAAACCCCTAAAAAAACCTAAAAAAACATAAAAGAACCTCATAAAATGCTAAAAACACTAAAACCCTTAAAAACGCTAAAAATCCCTAAAAAGCCTAAAAATGCCTAAGAAACCCCTAACCAACCCTATGAATCACTTAAAATCCCTAAAAACCCCCTAGCAATCATTAAAAACCCCAAAAAAACCCTAATACACCACAAAGAACCCTAAAAACTTAAAGATCAACTAAAGCCACTAACAAGGCTACATAAACCCTAATAATTGCTACAAAAACCAAAAAATGCTTCAAAACCCACAAAATGACACAAAACCCAAAAAACGCTAAATTAACCCTAACAATGCATAAAAAATCCAAACATAACCATAAAACCCAAAAAACACATAAAACCGCAAAAAACTAAAACAAGCCGTAACAAACCCTAAAAACCATAACAAAACCTTAAAAACCCTAACAACCACTATTAACCCCTAAGAACAACTAATAAACCATAATAACCCCTAAAACCCACTATTAAACCCTAAAAACCCTAATAAACACTAATAAATCCTAGTAACCTGTAATAAACCCTATCAAACTCAATTAGACCCTAATAAATACTACAAAAGCCCTAAAACCCCTAATATATAGTAAAAACACTATTAAATCATAATAAACCCTAATAAACACTCAAAATCCTAACATACCTAACAAAATGCTACAAAAACCTCCAAATAATATCCTACAAAACCCTACAACCCACAAATAAACCCTAACAACCCCTAATAACCCAAAAATAAATCGCAACAAACCCTAACAACCCCAAATAAAACGTAACAAATCCTAACAACACCAAATAAATAGTAACAAACTGAAACAAACCATAAAAAATCCCTTATAAACCGCAATAAACCCTCACATATCATAATAAACCCTAATAAATCATAATAAACCCAAATACATGTTACTAAACCCTAATAAATAAAATAAACCCTAATAAATCCTAAATAACCCTAAAAAATGTTGATAACCCGTTGAAAAGGCAATTAATGCCTACAAAAGCCAAAAAAAACCCTAATATACAATAAAAAATCTAATAAACTGTCACAAATCCTAAAGAACACTAATAAACCCAAAAGAACCCTAATAAACCATAATGAACCATATTAAACTCTCATGAACACTAAAAAAACCTAAACAACCCAAAATGCTAAAACACACTATATAAATCCTAAAAACCACTAAAATACCAAAACAAACCCTAAAACACACTAAAAAACCCTATCAACCCTTATTAATCCCAAAAAAACAAATAAACCCGTAACCCCACTAAAAACCATTAAAAAGCCACCAGATACCATAAAAAACCATAAACACCCGTCAACAACCCTTAAAACCCTTAAAAAACTAAAAACCCTAAACAACCATTAAAACCCTAAAAAAGGATTCAAATAGATACATAAACCCTAAAAACATTACATAAACCCTTAAAAATGCAACAAAACCCCAAAAAACGCAACATAAACAAAAAAACGTAACATAAACCAAAAAAAGCTACATAAACTCTAAAAGAACTACATAAACCCTATAACTATAACATAAACCCTAAAAACAAAACATAAACCATACAAAAAGCAACATAAACAATGAAAAATTCTACATAAAACCTAAAAACAAAATCTAAACCCTAAAAACACTTCATGAACCCTAAAAACGTCACAAAAACTCTAAAAATGAAACATAAATGCTACATCACCCCTAATATATGCTACATAAACCCAGAAAACGCAACTTAAACCCTAAAAATTTCTACATAAAACCTTAACCCTAAACATGCTACATAAACTGTAAAAACGTTACATAAACCCTATAAATGATACATAAAATCCAAAACTTCTAACTAAACCCCCAAAACGCTACAGAAACACTAAAAATGCTACATAAACTCTAACAACGCTACAAAAACCCTAAAAAATGCCAATACGGTAATGACTCTTTAAAACCCTCAAAAATATTAAAAACAAATATACCATAATATAAAAAAATAAACCCTAATAAACCCCTAATAAACATTAATAATCCCTAAAAACACCTCATAATCCCTAAAAACCCTAAGAAACTCTACTCAACCCTAATAAAATCCCAAAAATACCTAGTAAACCCTAATAAATGATAATAAAACCTAATAAACCCTAAATACATGTTAAAAAAAACCTAAACAAACCTAACCAACCCTAATAGAAACTGATAAACACTAAGAAACCCTAAGAAACCCCAAACAAACCCAAAAAAGCCCTAATAAACCATAAAAATCCAAATAAACCCTACTCAAACCTAAAAAACATTAACCCACCATAATAACCCAAAATAAAACCCTACAAAACCCTAATAAAGAAAACAAATGCTAGTATACCTTACAAAATCCCTAGAAACCCTGATAAACTCTAATATAACCTAATAAACCCTAATAATGCTCACAAACAATAAAAAACAATCACATACAATAAAAATGCACTATTTTACCTAAAAAGACCTAAAAACAATAATATAACATAATAATGACATAAAATGCTAATATACCTTAAAAATCCCTAGAAACCCTAATAATCCATAATAAAAACAAATATAACCTAAGAAACCCTAAAAACGCTCACAAAAAAATGATCATAAACAATAAAAACATGCTATATTATCTAAAAATACTTAACAAACTCTAATATAACCTAATAAAACAAAAAAACTAATAAAACCCTAACAAACCCTAATAAACACTAAAAATCCCTAATAAACCCTAAGAGAAACTAATAAAACCTAATAAAACCATAATAAAACCCTAAAAATACCTTCTCAACTATAATAAACTTTGACACACCATAACAATACCTAATAAAACCCAACTAAACCACAATAAACAAAAAAACACAAACAGACCATTAAAAAGTCCTAAAAACCTAATAAACCATAATAAATTCAAATAAAAGCTAATAAACCATTAAAAATTCTCACAAACACTAAAAAAATTCTAATAAAACCTAAAAAGTCATAACAACCCCTCATATATATTAAAAAAATAAAAAACACTTATGTACCCTAATAAAAACACTAACAAACCCTATTTAACCCTAAAAATCTCTAACAAACCCTAATAAACCATACTCAGCCATAATAAACCCTAATAAAACCATAAAGATACTGACTCAACCCTAATAAAACCCTAAAAGTACCTAACCCTAATACACCTTAACACACAATAATAAACCATAATAAACCCCACTAAACCGTAAAAACCGTAAATATACCATTAAAAGCCCTAAAACCCCGAATAAATGGTAATAAAACATAACAAATCTTAAAAGCACTAAAAAACCCAAATAAACACTACTAACCACTAAAAAACCCTAATATATCCTCTTAAAAATTAATAAACCATAATGAACCATAATAAACCCTAATAAATCCTAAACATACCCAAAAATACTGTAATATACCATAATATACCTAATAAAACCAACTCGATCCTAAAAAAAACCTAAAATACATAATAAACCCTAATAAACCATGACACACCATAATAAACCCTAATGAAATCCTAATAACCCCCACCAAACCCTAAAAAATGCTAATATACCATTAAAAAACCCTAATACCCTAACAAACCATAATAAAGGTAAATAACACCTAAAAATCCTAAAAATGATTATAAACCCTATAAATACCTCTAATAATAATAGTAGTAATAACACATGTGCATGTGCATATGCATTTGCATGGTTTAAATAATATTTCATAACGCATGTGCATGTGCATATGCCTACACATTTTCAGGTGAATGATAATAAATAATAAATTATAAATAATAACATAGGTGAATTGCATGTGTATGTGCATGTGCTTGTGAATGATAATAAATAATAAATAATTACACACATACAAGTGCATGTGCATGTGCATGTTCATGTGTGTGGTAATAAAAAATAAATAATAACCAAATCCACATGAATGTGCATTTTCATGTGAATGATAATAAATAATAAATAATAACACATTTGATAATAGAATAACGCACGTGTATTGTGTGTGCACGTGCATTAGAATAAATAATAATAACCCATGTGAAAATAGAATAACGCAAGTTCATTGCATTTGCATGTGCATGATAAAAAATAATATATAATAACGCATCTGCATCTTCATTTACATGTAATGATAATGATAATGATGCATGCACATGCATGGTAATAAATAATAAATCACAACGCACGTGCATGTGCATTTTTATTTGATGACACAAACAACAACAACAATAATAATAGAATAATGCATGTGCATTGAATGTGCACGTGAATAGTAGTAAATAATAAATAATAAATAAATAATAGTAAATAAAAATGCACATGCATGTGCATGTTCATTTACATTTGATAATAATATTAATAATACTTATTCTAATAATAATAATAATAATAACGCATGCATGTGCATGGTAATAAATAAAAAATAACAACGTAAATGCATGTGGATTTTCATGAGATAATGAAAATAATAATGATAATAATAATAATTATTATTATAATAATAATAAAAACAGTGATAATAATAATAATAATAATAAACGAATAATACAAGTGCATTGCATATGCACGTGCATGGTAATAAATAATAAATAATAACACACGTGCATCTTCATTTTCATGTGATGATAATAATAATAACAGCTGCAGTAGTAGTAGGGATAATAGTAGTAGTACCAATGCATGTTATTATTCTCATTATCATTATTATCATTATCATTATTATCATTATCATTATTATAACTATAATTATTGTTATTACTATTATTATTATTATTATTATCATCACATGAAAATGCTGATGCACATGCGTTATTATTTATTATATATTGTTTATTTCCATGCACGTGCATATGTTGTTGTTGTGGTTGTTACTACTACTAGTATTATTATTATTATCATCATGTGCAAATGCACATGCATGTCCGCTATTATTTATTATCATGCACGCGTACATGCAATGCACCTACATTATTCTATTATCACATGCATTTTTATTTTTATTGTTATTATTACTATTATTGTTATTATTGTTATTATCATCAAATGCAAATGCAAATGCATGTGCGTTATTATTTATTACCATACACACGCATAATAAATACATGTGCATTATTCTATTATCACATGCGATATTATTTTTAATATTACTATTATTGTTATTATTATCATCACGTGCGTTATGAGTTATTATTTATTATCATGCACTGCACATGCAATGCATGTGCGTTATTCTATTATCACATGCACTGTTTTTATTATTATTATTACTATTATAATGATTATTATTATTATTATTATTATTATTATTATCATCTCATGCACATGCATGTGCACTATTATTTATTTTTTATTACCAGGCACGTGCAGATGCAATGCACACACGTTATTTTATTTTCACATTCATTGCTATTCTTGTTGTTATTATTATTATTGTGGTGGTTGTTTTTGTTGCTGTTGTTATTGTTATTATCATCACTTGCAAATGCACATGAAAATACATCAACACTCACATTCAATGCACACACGTTATTATGTTATCACATGAATTGTTGTTATTATTATTATTATTATTATTATTATTATCATCATCGTCATCATCATCACATGCAAATACAATGCACACACGTTATTATTTATTACCATGCACGTGCACATGTAATGCACATGCAATATTTTATTATCACATGCATTGGTACTACTACTATTATCACTTCTACGACTACTACTGTTATTATTATTATCATCACATTCAAATGCAGATGCACGTGCGTTATTATTTATTATTTATTACCATGCACATGCATATGCAATGCACTTGTATTATTCTTTTATTATTATTATTATTATTATTATCACAATTATTATTATTATTATTATTATTATTATTATTATTATCATCGTTATCATTATTATTACCATTATCACATGCAAATCCACAGGCATGTGCATTGTTATTTATTATTTATTACAATGCACGTGCATGCGTTATTATTATTTTTGTTACAATTAGTATTATTAATATTATTATCAAATTTAATGCACATGCACGTGCATGTGCGTTCTTATTTACTGTTATTTATTTATTATTTACTACTATGCAAGTGCACATGCAATTCACTTGCATTATTCTATTATTATTATTATTATTATTATTATTATTATTATTATTGTTTGTATCATCAAATACAAATGCACATGCACGTGCGTTGTTATTTATTATTTATTATAATGCACATGCATGCGTCATTATCCTTATCATTATATGTAAATGAACATACACATGCGTTATTATATATTATTTATTAGCATGAACATGAAAATGCAATGCACTTCCGGTATTCTATTATCACATGTGTTATTATTATTTATTCTCATGCACGTGCACACGCAATGCACTTGCGTTATTATATTATCACATGTGTTATTATTTATTATTTATTATCATGCACATGCAAATGCACATTCATGTGGACTTTGTTATTATTTATTGTTTATTACCATGCACATGCACATGCACATGCACATACACATGCAATTCACATGCGTTATTATTTATAATTTATAATTTATTATCATTCAAATGCAAATGTGCATGCATATGGACTTGCGATTTGATTTATTATTTAAACCATGCACATGCATATGCACATGAATGTGTGTTATTACTACTATTATTATTAGAGGTATTTTTAGGGTTTACTTTCATTTTTTAGTATTTTTAGGTGTTATTAAATTTTATTATTGTTTGTTAGGGTTTTAGAGTTTTTAATGGTATAGTAGCATTTTTTTAGGGTTTGGTGGGGGTTATTAGGATTTTATTAGGGTTTATTATGGTGTGTCATGATTTATTTGGGTTTATTCGGTATTTTTAGGGTTTTATTAGGATTGAGTTGGGTTTATTAGGGTATATAATGGTATATTATGGTATATTTGGGTATGTTTTGGATTTATTAGGGTTTGTTATGGTTCATTATGGTTTATTAATTTTTAAGTGGGTATATTAGGGTTTTTTAGTGTTTAGTAGTGTTTATTCAGGTTTATTAGTGATTTTAATCTTTAGTAGGTTTTATTGGATTTTATTAGGGGTTTTTGATGGTATATTAGCATTTTATTAGGGTTGATTCGGCATCTATAAGGTTTAATTAGGGTTTATTAGGGTTTAGTATGGTTCATTAGGGTTTGTTAGGGATTTTTAAGGTTTACTAGGGTTTGTTAGTGTTTTTATTTGGGTATATGAGTGTTTTTAGTTTTTGTAAAAATATATGAGGGGTTGTAATGACTTTTTGAGGTTTATTAGCATGTTTTTATTGTTTGTGAGGATTTTTAATGTTTTATTAGCTATTATTTGAATTTATTATGGTTTATTAGGATTTTTAGGGATTTTAATGGTCCATTTGCATTTTATTTATTTATTGGGGTTTAGTTGGGTTCTATAAGGTTTTGTTATAGTTTGTCAAGGTTTGTTGGGGTTGAGAAGGTATTCTTAGGGTTTTATTAGTGTTTTATTAGGGTTTATTCGTTTTTATTAGGGTTTATTAGGGATTATTAGGGTTTGTTAGGGGTTTATTAGTTTTTTTTTTGTTTTATTAGGTTATATTAGTGTTTGTTAGGTCTTTTTAGATAATATATCGTGTTTTTATTGTTTGTGAGCATTTTTTTGTTTGTGAGATTTTTAGGGTTTCTTTGGTTATAATAGAGTTTTTAATGGTTTATTTGGGTTTTTAGGGATTTTTATGGTATATTTGTGTTTTTTGTCTTTATTATGTTATATTAGTGTTTTTAGGTCTTTTTAGGTAATATAGCGTGTTTTTATATTTTGTGATCATTTTTTTATTATTTGTTAGCGTTTTTAGGGTTTATTAGGTTATATTAGAGTTTATTAGGGATTCTGGGGATTATTTAAAGCATAATAGCACTTGTTTCTTTATTAGGGTTTTGAAGGGTTTTATTAGGGGTTATTATGGTGTGTTAAGGTTTTTTATGGTTGAGTAGGGTTTATTAGGATTTATTTATGGTTTATTAGTAATTTTTAGGGTTTGTTTGGGGGTTTTTAGGTTTTATTAGTGTTTATTAGTGTCTATTAGGGCTGGTTATGGATTTTTAGGTTTTCTTAACGCGTTTTAGGGTTTATAAGGTTTTATTATCATTTATTAGGGTTTATTAGGTATTTTTGGGGTTTTATTAGGGTTGCATAAATTTTCGTAGGATTTTTGGGATTATAAGGTGTTTTTAGGGATTATTATAGTCTATTAGGTGTTTATTAGGGTTTAATTTTTTAAATTATAGTATATTAGGGTTTGATATTTTTGAGGGTTTTAAAGCGTCTTTAGGGTTTTTGTAGCATTTTTTACGGTTTGTGTAACACTGTTAGAGTTTATGTAGCATTTTTAGTGTTTATATAGCGTTTTTAGGGTTTAGTTTGCAGTTATAGGTTTTATGTATCATTTTTAGGGTTTATGTATCATTTTTAGGGTTTATGAAGTGTGTTTAGTGTTTAGGTTTTATGTAGCATTTTTTAGTGATTATGTTGCTTTTTTGGGTTTACGTAGCCTTTTTAGGTGTGATGTATCATTTATATTTCATTTTTTAGGGTTTATGTATCGTTTTTAGGGTTCATGGAGTGTTTTTAGTGTTTATATTGTGTTTTTAGGGTTTATGTAGTGTTTCTTAATGTTTATGTTGCGTTTTTTAGGGTTTATGTTGTGTTGTTTAGTTTTTATGTCACATTTCTAGGGTTTATGTAATGCTTTTAGGGTTTATGTAGGGTTTTTTGGGTTTATGTTGTGTTTTTTTGTTTATGTTGCGTTTTTAGGGTTTTTGTTGAATTTTTTTAGGGTTTATGTAATGTTTTTTGGGTTTATATATCTATTTGAAGCATTTTGTAGGGTTTTAATGGATGTTTATGGTTTATAGTGTTTTTCTAGGGGTTTTTAAGGGCTGTTAACAGGTTTTATGGTTTTTTATAGTATCTGATGCCTTTTTAATGGTTTTTTTGGGAGGTTTAGGTTTTATTTTCTTTCTTGGGATTGATAGGGGTTGTTAGGGTTTTTTAGTGCATTTTTGGGTTTGTTTGGGTATTGTAGCAGTTTTAGGGTTTATATATTGTGTTTTTGCATTTTTCTGGGTTCTTTAGAGTTTTTTAGTGTTCTTTATAGTTTAATATCGTTCTTTAGGGTTTATTATGGTTCATTAGGGTTTATTAGTGTTCTTTAGGATTTGTTACAGTTTATTAGAGGTTTTTATTGTATATTAGGGTTTTATTGGGCTTTTGTAGGCATTAATAGCTTTTTCTAGAGTTTATCAACCTTTGTTAGGGTTATTTAGGATTTATTAGGGTTTATTATTTTTATTAGGGTTTAGTAACGTGTATTGGGGTTTATTACGATTTATTAGGGTTTATTATGACTTGTTAGGGTCTATTTGGGTTAATTAGGGGTTTGTTATGGTTTGTTTCAGTTTGTTATGATTTATTTGGCATTGTTAGGATTTGTTACAATTTATTTGGGGTTGATAGGGTTTGTTACGATTTATTTTGGGGTTATTATGATTTTTTAGGGTTTATTAGTGTGTGGTAGGGTTTTGTAGGCTATTATTTAGATATTTTTGTAGCATTTTGTCAGGTATCTCAGTGTTTTTAGTGATTATTAGGGTTTATTGTGGTTTAACAGTGTTTTTATAGTATATTAAGGGTTTTAGGTATTTTGTAGAGTTTATTGGGGTCTAATAGAGTTTTTAGGGTTTATTAGCGGTTATTACAATTTATTAGTGTTTATAAGGGTTTAAATAGTGAGTTTTATGGGTTATTAGGGTTTATTAGTGGTTCATAGGGGTTATTAGTGGTTGTCAAGGTTTGTTAGATTTTGTTATGGTTTTAGGGTTTGTTACGGTTTGTTTGAGTTGTTTAGTGTTTTATTTGTTTTTTGGGTGTTATGGGTGTGTTCGGATTTTTTATGCATTGTTAGGATTATTTTATAATTTTTTGGTTTTTTGTTGTGTTTTGTGGGTTTTGAAGCATTTTTCAGGTTTTTGTAGAGATTGATAGGGTTTGTGTAGCAATGTTAGTGGCTGTAGTGGTTCTTCAGGGTTCATTAGGGGTTTTTAGGGTTCTTTGAGGTGTATTAGGTTTTTTTAGGTTTTTAGGGTTTGCTAGGGGGTTTTAGTGTTTTTAAGGGTTTCATAGGGTTGGTTAAGGTTTTGTTAGTAATTTTTAGGCATTTTAGGGTTTCTAGCATTTTTAGTGGTTTTTAGGGTTTTTAGGGGTTTTTTATGTTTATTTGAGGTTTTTTAGGGGTTTTTAGGTTTTTTTCAGTTTTTTTGGTTTTTTCAGGTTTTTAGAGGTTTTAGGGATTTTTAGGGATTTTTAAGATTTTTTAGGGATTTTAGGGTTTTTTGGGTGTTTAGGGTTTTAAGGGGTTTTTGGGTTTTTATGGTTTTTAGGGTTTTTTCAGGTTTAGCTGGGTTTGTTAGGGTCTTTTTGTGAATATTAGCATTTTGAATGGTTTAATAGCGTTTTTGTTGTATATTTGGGTTTTAGGTATTTTTTAGCTTTTATTGGGGTCTAATAGGGTTTTTAGGGTTTATTATGATTTATTAGTGTTTATTCATGTTTAGTTGTGGGATTTAGGGTTTATTATGGTTTATTTTTGGTTAGTAGGGTTTTTTAGGATTTATTAATTCTTATTAGAGTGATTTAGGGTGTTTAAGGGATTGTTAGGATTTCTAAGGGTGTGTCAGGGTTTCTAAGGATGAGTTAGTGTTTTTATGGGCATGTTAGTGTTTCTAAGGGTGTGTTATGGTTTCTAAGGGTTTCTAAGGATGTGTTAGGGTTTCTATGGGTGCGTTGGGGTTTCTAAGGGTGTGCTAGGGTTTCTAAGGGTGTGTTAGGGTTTCTAAGGATGTGTAAGGGTTTTTAAGTGTGTGTTAGTATTTCTTAGTGTTGCTTAGGGTTTTGTTAGGGTTTTTTGGTTTTTTTTGGGTTATATTAGGGTTTCTTATGGTTTCATAGGGGTTTTTTAGGGTTTCTTTAGGTTTTGTGTGTTTATTGGGGTTTCTTAGAGCTTTTTGGGATTTTTTAGGTCTTGTTAGGGTTTGTTAGGGTTTTTTAGGGTTTTTTTGTTTTTTTGGGTTTTTTGGGGTTTGTGAGGGTTTGCTAGGTTTTGTTAGGGTTTGTTAGGGTTTGTTAGGGTTTGTTATGGTTTTTTGTGGTTTTTAATGGTTTTTAGGGTTTGTGGGGTTATTCATGGTTATTAGGGTTATTTAGTTGTTCATGGTTGTCATAGATGTGTAGATCTAGTCGCAAGCTTCAATTTTATATCTGGTAGAAGTGAAACCGACACCTAGAGCAGATGTTATGGTCATTTGGAGGAATTAAGGACCTTTTGGGTCATTAAGAATGTGATAAGGTGTTCATATTGGTCATAGATGTGTAGATCTAGTCAAAAGCATTGATTTGATATATTAAAGAGGAAAACGGAATCCATGAGTAGAAGTTAGGGTTTTTTTGGAGGGTTTAAGTACCTTTTTGGGCCTTCAAGGATGTGAGAAGGTGCTTCAGTGGTTATAAGAGTGGAGGTCTCGTCTGAAGCTTCGATTTGAATTGTGGTAGAGGCAAAACAGACACCCATAGAAGAAGTTCTTGAAAAACGGACACCAGAAGCCAATGTTTTGACCATCCAAAGGGATTTTGGGTCTTTTGGGGGGATGATAAATGTCAGAAAGGGTACCAGTGGATACCAGAGTGTGTATCTTTTCACAATATTAAATTTGATATGTGGTATATCCAAAATGAACACATGTAGCAGAAGTTATTATTGTTTTAAATTGAGAAACCCTCCTAGCGCCTAAAAACCTAAGAAACCGACAACTCACTAAAATAGGAATAACTTCTCCTTTGGTGTCCATTTGAGCGCTGTGACTAGTAAAATAGAAGCTCGTGAGATGAGTGAGGACCCACTCTAATGGAAACTGTGAGAAGATCAATGAAACAGAAGATATATTAGTTATACCACTCCAAAAAAAGTCCAACTTCAAACGGCCATAACATTCAGTCTAGTTGTCCGTTTGCGCTCTACCACATATAAAATCGAAGGAAGCGAAGAGAACTAAATAGAAGGATAACTTTATCAAAGTTAATGTCATGTTTGGGACACTAAAATCCCAAAAACCAATCAGAAAGTCTCAAGAACTCCATTTCGGTGTCCGAATCCCGGTCAAATTTTCCTTAAAATGGTCATAACTTCTGATCTGTGTGTCTGTTCGGCCTCCGACACCTGTTTTTATCATATTTCATTCCATGTGATTTAGTTTGACTATTCATAGTGCAAAAATGGACACCTGAAGAAGAAGTTATGCATTTTTTAATGACTTTGGGATTTGTTAGGTTTTTTCGAGACACCATTTTTATCACTTTTGTCATGTCTGTTGTTTTTTAAAACAACTATAACTTATTATTACTGTTATTATTATTATTATCATCATCATATCATGAAAATTAACATACACATGCATGGGCGTTATTATTATATTTTTATTACCATGCACCTGCACATACAATGCACACATATTATTTTATTATCACATGTGTTGTTATTATTATTATTATTATTATTATTGTTGTGGTTGTTGTTATTGTTGTTGTGGTTTTTTTGTTGTTGTTTTTATTATCATCACATGAAAATGCTCATCCAAATGCACACACACACACATTCAATGAATGTGCATTATTATATTATCACATGCGTTGTTATTATTAATATTATCATTATTATTATTATTGATATTATTATTATCATCATCATCACATGAAAATGTAATGCACGAGAGTTATTATTTATTACCATACACATGCACACGTAATGCACATGCAATATTCTATTATCATATTCATTAGTACTACTGCTATTATCACCATTACTACTACTATTATTACTACTGCTATTATTATTACTTTCATCACATGCAAATGTAGATGTACGTGCGTTATTATTTATTATTTATTATAATGTTCGTGCATATGCAATGCACTTGTATTATGCTTTTATTATTATTATTATTATTATTATTATTATTATTACTATCACAGTTATTATTATTATTATTATCATCATCATTATCATTATTATTATCATTATCACATGTAAATGCACATGCACGTGCATTGTGATTTATTATTTATTACCATGCCCGTGCCTGCATCATTATCATTATAATTACATGTAAATGAAGATGCACGTGCGTTATTATATATTATTTATTATCATACACATGAAAATTCAATGCACTAGAATTATTCTATTATCACATGTGTTATTATTATTTATTCTAATGCATGTGCACATTCAATGCATGTGCGTTATTCTATTATCACATGTGTTATTATTTATTCTTTATTATCATTCACATGCCAATGCACATTCTGGTGGAATTGGTTATTATTAATTGTTTATTACCACGCACATGCACATGCATATGCACATGCACATGAACTTGTATGTGCATAATTATTTATTATTTATTATCATTCACATGCACATGCACATACACATGCAATTCACATGCGTTATTATTTATTATTTATTATCATTCACATGAAAATGTGCAGGCATATGCACATGCACGTGCATTATGATTTATTATTTAAACCATGCACATGCATATGAACATTCACGTGCATTATTACTACTACTATTATTAGATGTATTTTTAGGGGTTACTTTCATTTTTAGGATAGCTGTTATTAAAATTTATTATGGTCTGTTAGGGTTTTAGGGGTTTTTAATGGAATATTAGCGTTTTTAGGGTTTGGTGGATGTTATTAATATATTATTAGGGTTTATTATGGTGTTTCAAGGTTTATTAGAGTTTATTAGGTATTTTTAGGGTTTTATTTGGATTGAGTTGGGTTTATTAAGGTATATTATGGTATATAATGGAATATTTGGGTATGTTTTGGATTTATTAGGGTTTATTATGGTTTATTATGGTTTATTAATATTTAAGAGTATATATTAGGGTTGTTTGGTGTTTAGTAGTGTTTATTCAGGTTTATTAGCTCTTTTAAGCTTTGTTATGTTTTATTAGCATTTATTAGGGGTTTTAGGGCTTCTTAATGGTATATTTGCATTTTGTTTAGGGTTTAGTCGGGTTTATTATGGTTTATTATGGTTTGTTAAGGTTTATTAGAGTTGAGTAGGTATTTTTATGGTTTTATTAGGGTTTAGTAAGTATCTTTAAGGTTTTATTAGGGTTTATTAGGGTTGCGTACAGTTAATTAGGGTTTGTTAAGGATTTTTAGGGTTTACTAGGGTTTGTTAGTGTTTTTATTAGGGTATATGAGTGTTTTTTAGTTTTTTAATATATATGAGGGGTTATTATGACTTTTTAGGTTTTATTATCTCATTTTTAGTGTTTGTGATCATTTTTTATGTTTTATTAGATTTTATTTGAAATTATTATGGTTTATTTGGGTTTCAAGGGATTTTTAATGGTTTGCTTGTTTTTTTGTTTATTGGGGTTTAGTTGGGTTATTAGGTTTTGGTATGGTGTGTCAAGGTTTATTAGGGTTGAGAAGGTATTTTTAGGGTTTTATTATGGTTTTATTAGGGTTTTTTAGTTTTTATTAGGGTTTATTAGGGATTTTTAGGGTTTATTAGGGTTTGTTAGGGGTTTATTAGTTTTTTTGTTTTATTAGGTTATATTAGAGTTTGTTTGGTCTTTTTAGATAATATAGCAAGTTTTTATTGTTTGTGAGAGTTTTGTTTTTGTTTGTGAGTGTTTTTGGGGTTTCATAGGTTATATTAGAGTTATTATGGTTTTTTAGGGTTTATAGGGATTTTTAAGGTATAATAGAGATTGTTTGTCTTTATTAGGTTATATTACTGATTTTAGGTCTTTTTAGGTAATATAGCGCGTTTTCATTATTTGTGATCGTTTTTATATTTTTTGTGTGCGTTTTAGGGTTTATTGGGTTATATTAGATTTTATCAGGGTTTCTAGGGAATTTTTAAGGCATTCTTGCATTTTTTTTTCTTTATTAGGGTTTTCTAGGGTTTTATTTGGGGTTATTATGGTGTTTTAAGGTTTGTTAGGGTTGAGTAGGGTTTATTTGGCTTTATTTATTGTTTATTGGGGATTTTTAGTGTTTATTGGGGTTTATTAGTTTTTATTAGTGTTTATTAGTGACTATTAAGGTTCGTTAGGGTTGTTTAGGTTTTCTTAATGTGTTTTAGGGATTATTAGGTTTTATTATCATATATTAGGGTTTATTAGGTATTCTTGGGGTTTTATTATGGTTGAGTAGAGTTTCATAGGTTTTTTAGGGATTATAAGGCATTATTAGGGATTATTGGAGTTTATTAGGGGTTTATTAGTGTTTAATTTTCTATATTATGGTATATTAGGGTTTAATATTTTTAAGGGTTTTAAAGCATTATTTGTGTTTTGTAGCATTTTTATTGTTTATGTTGCATTTTTAGGGTTTATGTAGTGTGTTTAGGGTTTAGGTTTTATGTAGCATTTTTTAGGGTTTATGTTGCATTTTCTGGGTTTATGTAGCGTTTTTAGGGGTGATGTAGTGTTTATGTTGCATTTTTTAGGGTTTATGTAACATTTTTAGGGTTCATGTAGTGGTTTTAGAGTTTATATTGTGTGTTTTGGTTTTATGGAAATTTTTTTAATGTTTATGTTTCATTTTTTGGGGTTTATGTTGTGTTTTTTATGGTTTATGTTACAGTTTGAGGGTTTATGTAGTGCTTTTAGGGTTTATGTATCATTTTTGGTTTATGTTTTGTTTTTTCTTTTATGTTGCGCTTTTACAGTTTTAGTTGTATTTTTAAGGGTTTATGTAACAATTTTAGGGATTATGTATCTATTTGAAGCCTTTTAGGGTTTTAATGGTTGTTTATTGTTTTTAGTTTTTTAGGGTTTTTATGGGTTGTTAACTGGTGTTTATGGTTTTTATGGTGTCTGATGGCTTTATAATGGTTTTAGGGGGGGTTTATGGGTGGTTCATGCCCAAATTTACCCAAGAGAAGAAGGGTAGAACGGTCCTTGTTGTGTAGCTTGGGTTGTCGATTCCACAGAGACCTAAGAAGATACCTAAGATACACAACCTAAGGGATGGATTTTTGGCTATGAAGTGGCCAACTTGGATTTATTTTGGATGGGTTTTAAAGATATCTAATAGATTTAAGTGGATTCAATTTAAAATAATGAGTTGATCCTAGGTTATTGCTTGGGTGGATTGGACGTATTTTCTTTTTAATGATTTCAACTTCTTAAATTTGAGATGGGTTCATTTAAGGAGATAAAACAACATCATCACTTACTGGTTTAATGCCCACACCCTCTAATACTAATCACCTATACACTTGAAGGATCAAAGTTTTGAGCACTTCATGGTAAAGGATCGTATTAGTACTTGAAGTGTGTGGCCTTAAATTCAACAAGGACGATGGAGTTTAAAAATCATCAAATAAAAATCCCAATTAAAGAAGTGATTATACATTAATTAGGTGATAAATAACATCCAATCCAGCCCCTTGCTACTCCCTTGGATCAACCCATAATTGGGTTAGCCCTCCATTGATCCCATG
Organism: Viscum album; assembly: GCA_963277665.1. Taxonomy (NCBI): domain Eukaryota; kingdom Viridiplantae; phylum Streptophyta; class Magnoliopsida; order Santalales; family Viscaceae; genus Viscum; species Viscum album. The sequence goes on from CAUJRU010000008.1 coordinate 669,778, forward strand.
GTTTCAATGGAAGCGGAAAGTAGACTCTCAAGGGAGGAAATGGAGAAGTAAAGAAAACAACAAAAATAAAATGATCACTCCACCGTTGTGTGAATAATTTCACAAGGGTTAGTGTGAATAAATTCACACCTTGATCCAACGGTATAAAAGTGATATTAATAACAACATAATAAGAGTATAAGAAGAACTTTTATTAAGAAACTAAAGTGAATTGAACAACTTACATGTGAAAGACAAAATTGAGGCAACAAAAATGCAGCATAACATTACAATTGAACAAAGCATCCAAGATCCTCAACTCCTTCACCACCACTGCCTTAAATAGGCATTTTGGGAGCCTTGGGTAGATCCATTAACAGTACAAATCATATTAATTAATTTTTCTAGGCTATAGGTGGTGGAAAGCTTGTGGAATTTGGACTTTTCCACGTTTGACCCGAGGTGGCAGCCATCTTTCCTTCACCGAACAGACGCGTCTGGAGGATCTTATAGACGGCCGAATAAGTGTGGGCCATAGAAGAAGAAAATGGATCTCATGATGTCTTCTAACCTCCTGTAAAATTTTGACCCATTTGGAGTTGTGGATTCCGAGATATGATCAAAGTAGTGGATTGTTTTTTTGGGCCGCAGAATCTGGCCCAGAATTTTATCTCTAACTTGGGCCGACTAAATAACCAACATGGAGGCCGAATTAGCATTAACTCATGATGAATTATTTGTTTCTATAAATTTCTTCTAGCATACCATGAAATATGGGATTAATTGGGCCTGTATGTTGGGCCCCACAGCCTAATCAGTGGGATGATGTCCAATCTGCCTTCTCCAGAATTGCTTCCTTTCATTTCCAAATATCTCCATCATCCTCCATGAATTCTCCACTGATCCCTGAATCAAACATGTTCATATTTAAGTGTAGATAAATTTCAAAAAATATCAAATTAAAATATGTATAATTAAATTCCTTAAAATCAGATGAATCATTGGGTACTTTAAATGATGTTAAAAAATGTACCACATAATAGTGCATTTTAAGAAGGTATTACAATCATAATGTGAAATGATGTTCAAAGTGTAAAATGCACTAAAATGGTGTTTATTAATAACAAATAACATGAAAATTATGTATATTAAAAATGAATATTAGCCTCATTTAGTGGCTAATCACACCCCCCAACTTGAGTTTTGCTAGTCCCGAGCAAAATATATCTTATCAAAAATGAAATTCGAATTCCCTTTTCCAAAAACATTTTAATACACAATGATCACCAAAAAACCTTATACCAAACAATAATGAAACCCATCAAAATATTTTAATACGAGATAGTTTCATAAGCAGATCCCAATCCCAAGCCCATTCCTTTGATCAAATCCATCATCATTCTTCATCCAACTCAATTAGGTGTAATGATGTGTTGTGAATCACAATAGATATGGGGGTTCATTTTCATTCAAGGGGAAAATCATGGAAGCGCTAGGTGGAATCACATTTAATCCTAATATGAGTATTCTTCATCCCTCTTTTTTTTTGAATTTTTTTTTGCAATATTGCTATAGTAATTGAGATTGCAATTAATCAAATTAACTCATGTAGCAAGACTTTGCCGATGACTCCCACACTCAAAGGCCTTAGGGCACCAAGTGAAACCCACATACTCGGGCATCGTCTCGAGTTAACTTAATCAAAAACAAAGTCATATTACCATAAATAGAGATAGATTGAAAAACTCAGGGCTACACAACTCTGGATTCACGATCCCCAAGTGCCGAAAGCCTCGCATTTTATCAATCCATTGCTCTACACGCAATTTTTTTTTTTTTTTTAATAATTTTTTTTTTAATTTTTTTTTGAATACTCATATTATTCATAGAAATAAAACCATACTATGCTATTTATTATGGGACCCCAAAAATTCAAATTAGTACCCCACAGTCTAGAGGACGTGCATTGTGGCATTTTTTTTATTTGGATGAAAATATAAATGATGAAATATCACATTGGACAACCACATTTTCCAAAATCTATGCTCATGAAATTATACAAGGATTAAAATCAGAATCAGGGCATGCTAAATTATTTGATATTCAGTTTCAATGTATTTGATATTCAGTTTCAAAGTGTGCAATGTGTATTACCATGTTCAAAGTTAAAGGAATTTTTCCTTCCATTTACTTTTTTTTTCAAATCATTCAATTTTTGTTTTTGACACAAAAGCATTTTTTTTATTTTATCTCCCCCCCAACTTAAAACAACACTGTCCCCAGTGTTTGAAGAAATAAAAATTTAAAAGTAGTAGAGGCAGATAATGGAAGTTAAAAAAGGAAATTGAAATTGAGGATCATGGAATGAAATCACCTGGTGGTTGAAGTTGAAGTTCTTGCTGCTCCAATTTAGTCCTTTGATATCCATGTCGCTTGCAAAGTTCCCTAGTGGAAAGAGAAAAAAAACAAACAAAACAAAACAATAAATATATATATATAAGTAAATAATAAGTATATATATAGAAATTATAGAATAAGTAAGCACATTAAGTCGTAGGTCAGTGGTAAGCGCGCGCCCCTGTCTCCCTTCGGTCCCGGGTTCGAGTCCCCGCGGCTTCGCCGGTTTTGACGGGGTTTGCCCCACGGCCTATGGCGTGGAATTTTTTATTATTATTATTATTTTATTTTTATCTTAACCTATAAAATAATAAAAATAATACAAAATAAACTGATGATACTTGTCTTCTTTTTAAATTTCTGGGTAAGGTATTACTCAAGGATCACACCACGTGACACGGATGAATATGGTGCTCCCCTTTCGTACCCATCCATACTCATTATAGAAGAACAGGTCAACAGTTTATTATTATTTTTTAAATATAAAAATGATTAAGTAATCTTATTTTAAAAATAAATATGATTTAGAAATATTAGAAACATAAAAACCACGGGTTGCCTCCCGTGCAGCGCTTTGTTTAACGTCGTTAGCTCGACATGAACCCCCCAACTTACCCAATACCAACTTTAAAATTTTTAAGGACCACATGTTTCACAAATTCAACTAGGTTTAGATTGATTAAATTTTTATAATTTGTTTCATTAACAAACCTATGTTCTAAAATGAGTTGGTAAATCCAAGGAATATCAAAAATGGTGGATCTAGTTGCTTCTCTAGTCTTGACTAATACATCAAGGGTCATTCCAATTTTATTTATATCAAGAGAAGAAACAATGAAAACATGATGGTTTTGGATATCCTCAATGAATGAAATCTTGATGAATGATGGAAAGGACACATGTTCGAGTTCAGGCAGACTAACATTTTTAGACATAGGTTGGGAATTTGGATCGATCTCAATTTTATTTTCAAAATTTATCAATATAATTGGTTCCTTTGGAATAGAAGATTCAACCACAAAATTGGAAATATCAGTGTTAGAAATGGGTATGGACTCAAATACTGTGATTTCTCTTAATGGTTCAATGATTGGTGTTTTTGAAAAATCATCAACAGAGTTATATTCATGACACTCAATCCATGATGTCAAATTCTCCTCTTTTGAATCCAAAAAGTTAATTTCCTCCTGATTTAAAGTCCCTTCAAAATTTCCTTGATCCTCTTCATCTATCCCAAATCCAAAGGTTGGTTCTTCAATAAATTCATGTGGGGTTTGTGTGAAACTAGACACTTCACATAAGGTTATGGAAGGGACAGTTTGTGTAGGGATGGGTTCCTCACAAGTTTTAATGCTTTGTAGTTCTAACCTCAATGATGAAACCTCAAAATTCATTATCTCCATTTGTTGACAAAGTTTTTCAAGTAATGGTTCTGGATCATGATGGTCAAGGGGTTGAGACAGATGGTCTATTCCAGGAGGATAACTATGTTGTTGGAATTCCATAGGAGGGTGTTCAGATTGGCCTTGTTGGTATTGGAACTCATAATATGTTGGAATGTATTGTGGATCATATGAATAAAAACATTGTTGTTCAATAGGTTTTTGATGATCCCACAAGTAGGAATTAGGATGGTCATTGTACATCGTACATGGGGTTGAGTGATCAAAGTAGGGAGAGGTTCCCCATGTTTGGATTTGTTCAAAAGGGTTTTCCATAGGAATGAAATTGGGGATGAGATGAGAGAAGTGGGATGAAAAAAAAGAATGATAGTGTCTAAGATAACTTACTTAGGTCCCCGGAAACGGCGCCAAAATTTGGTTCACGCCCAAATTTACCCAAGAGAAGAAGGGTAAAACGGTCCTTGTAGTGTAGCTTGGGTTGTCGATTCCACAGATACCTAAGAAGATACCTAAGATACACAACCTAAGGGATGGATTTTTGGCTATAAAGTGGCCAACTTGGATTGATTTTGGATGGGTTTTAAAGATATCTAATAGATTTAAGTGTATTCAATTTAAAATAATGATTTGATCCTAGGTTATTGCTCGGGTGGATTGGACGTATTTTCTTTTTAATGATTTCAACTTCTTAAATTTGAGATGGGTTCATTTAAGGAGATAAAACAACATCATCACTTACTGGTTTAATGCATACACCCTCTAATACTAATCACCTATACACTTGAAGGATCAAAGTTTTGAGCACTTCAAGGTAAAGGATCGTATTAGTACTTGAAGTGTGTGGCCTTAAATTCAACAAGGACGATGGAGTTTAAAAATCATCAAATAAAAATCCCAATTAAAGAAGTTATTATACATTAATTAGGTGATAAATAACATCCAATCCAGCCCCTTGCTACTCCCTTGGATCAACCCATAAGTGGGTTATCCCTCCATTGATCCCATGGTTTCAATGGAATCGGAAAGTAGACTCTTAAGGGAGGAAATGAAGAAGTAAAGAAAACAACAAAAATAAAATGATCACTCCACCGTTGTGTGAATAATTTCACAAGGGTTGGTGTGAATAAATTCACACATTGATCCAACAGTATAAAAGTGATATTAATAACAACATAATAAGAGTAGAAGAAGAACTTTTATTAAGAAACTAAAGTGAATTGAACAACTTACATGTGAAAGACAAAATTGAGGCAACAAAAATGCAGCATAACATTACAATTGAACAAAGCATCCAAGATCCTCAACTCCTTCACCACCACTTCCTTAAATAGGCATTTTGGGAGCCTTGGGTAGAACCACCAACAGTACAAAGCATATTAATTAATTTTTCTAGGCTATAGGTGGTGGAAAGCTTGTGGAATTTGGACTTTTCCACGTTTGACCCGAGGTGGCAGCCAGCATTCCTTCACCGAACAGACGCGTCTGGAAGACCTTCTAGACGGCCGAATCAGTGTGGTCCATAGAATAAGAAAATGGATCTACGGATGTCTTCTAACCTCCTGTAAAATTTTGACCCATTTGGAGTTGTGGATTCCGAGATATGATCAAAGTAGTGGACTGTTTTTCTGGGCCGCAGAATCTGGCCCAGAATTTTATCTCTAACTTGGGCCGACTAAATAACCAACATGGAGGCCGAATTAGCATTAACTACTGAAGCGTTATTTGTTTCTATACATTTCTTCTAGCATACCATTAAATATGGGATTAATTGGGCCTGTATGTTGGGCCCCACAGTCTAATCAGTGGGATGATGTCCAATCTGCCTTCTCCAGAATTGCTTCCTTTCATTTCCAAATATCTCCATCATCCTCCATGAATTCTCCACTGATCCCTGAATCAAACATGTTCATATTTAAGTGTAGATAAATTTACAAAAATATCAAATTAAAATATGTATAATTAAATTCCTTAAAATCAGATGAATCATTGGGTACTTTAAATGATGTTAAAAAATGTACCACATAATAGTGCATTTTAAGAAGGTATTACAATCATAATGTGAAATGATGTTCAAAGTGTAAAATGCACTAAAATGGTGTTTATGAATAACAAAGAACATGAAAATTATATATATTAACAATGAATATTAGCCTCATTTAGTGGCTAATCAATGGGTTTATTTGTTTTTTTTTTGGATTAATTGGGGTTGTTAGGGTTTTTTAGTGTGTTTTAGGGTTTGTTTGGGTATTATAGAGGTTTTTAAGGTTTACATATTGTGTTTTAGCATTTTTGGGTTATTTAGGGTTTTTAGTGTTCTTGAGAGTTTAATGTGGTCCTTTAGGGTTTATTAGGGTTCTTTTGGCTTTATTAGTGTTCTTTAGGTTTTTTTATAGTTTATTAGCATTTTTGATGTATATTAGGGTTTTATTTGGCATTTTTAAGCATTAATAGCTTTTTCTAGGGTTTATCAACCTTTTTAAGGGTTATTTAGGATTTATTAGGGGTTATTAGGATTTATTTTAGTTATTAGGGTTTAGTAACGTGTATTTGGGTTTATTACGATTTATTAGGGTTTATTATGATATGTTAGGGTTTATTATTGTTCATTAGGGATTTGTTATGGTTTCTTTAAGTTTGATATGATTTATTTGGCATTGTTAGGATTTGTTACGATTTATTTGGGGTTGTTAGGGTTTGTTACGATTTATTTTGGGATTATTAGAGTTTGTTAGGGTTTATTAGTGGGTTGTTAGGGTTTGTTTCGATTTATTTTTGGGGTTATTAGAGTTTATTAGGGTTTATTAAGTATTTTTAGGGTTTTATTATGATTGAGTTGGGTTTATTAGGGTATATTATGGTATATTATGGTATATTTGGGTATGTTAAGGATTTATTAGGGGTTATTATGGTTCATTATCGTTTATTAATTTTTAAGAGGGTATATTATGGTTTTATAGTGTTTAGTAGTGTTTATTCAGTTTTATTAGAGATTTTAGGCTTTGTTATGTTTTATTAGCATTTATTAGGGGTTTTAGGGCTTCTTAATGGTATATTTCCATTTTTTTTAAGGTTTAGTCGGGTTTATTATGGTTTATTATGGTGTGTTAAGGCATATTTGGGTTGAGTAGGTATTTTTATGGTTTTATTAGGGTTGAGTAAGTTTCTTTAAGGTTTTATTAGGGTTTATTAGGGTTGAGTACAGTTAATTATGGTTTGTTAAGGATTTTTTGGGTTTACTAGGGTTTGTTAGTGTTTTTATTAGGGTATATGAGTGTTTTTAGTTTTTTAAAATATATGAGGGGTTGTTATGACTTTTTAGGTTTTATTAGCTCATTTTTAGTGTTTGTGATCATTTTTTATGTTTTATTAGCTTTTATTTGAATTTATTATGGTTTATTTGGGTTTCAATGGATTTTTAATGGTTTGTTTTTTTTTTGTTTATTGGGGTTTATTTGGGATTTATTAGGTTTTGGTATGGTGTGTCAAGGATTATTTGGGTTGAGAAGGTATTTTTAGGGTTTTATTATGGTTTTATTAGGGTTTGTTAGTTTTTATTAGGGTTTATTAGGGATTTTTAGGGTTTATGAGGGTTTATTAGGGTTTGTTAGGGGTTTATTAGTTTTTTTTTGTTTTATTAGGTTATATTAGAGTTTGTTTGGTCTTTTTAGATAATATAGAATGTTTTTATTGTTTGTGAGAGTTTTGTTTTTGTTTTTGAGTGTTTTTGGGGGTTCTTAGGTTATATTAGAGTTATTATGGTTTTTTAGGGTTTCTAGGAATTTTTAAGGTATAATAGAGATTTTTTGTCTTTATTAGGTTATATTACTGTTTTTAGGTCTTTTTAGGTAATATAGTGCGTTTTCATTGTTTGTGATCGTTTTTATATTGTTTGTGTGCGTTTTAGGGTTTATTAGGTTATATTAGATTTTATCAGGGTTTCTAGGGATTTTTTAAGGCATACTTGCATTTTTTTCTTTATTAGGGTTTTATAGGGTTTTATTCGGGGTTATTATGGTGTGTGAAGGTTTGTTAGGGATGAGTAGGGTTTATTTGGCTTTATTTATTGTTTATTGGGGCTTTTAGTGTTTATTGGGTTTTATTAGGTTTTATTAGTGTTTATTAGTGACTATTAAGATTGGTTAGTGTTGTTTAGGTTTTCTTAATGTGTTTTTAGGGCTTATTAGGTTTTATTATCATATATTATGTTTTATTAGGGATTTTTGGGGTTTTATTATGGTTGAGTAGAGTTTCATAGGGTTTTTAGGGATTATAAGGCATTTTTAGGGATTATTGGAGTTTATTAGGAGTTTATTAGGGTTTAATTTTCTATATTATGGTATATTAGGGTTTAATATTTTTAAGGGTTTTAAAGTATTATTTGTGTTTTGTAGCATTTTTATTGTTTATGTAGCATTTTTAGGGTTTATGTAGTGTGTTTAGGGTTTAGGTTTTATGTAGCATTTTTTAGGGTTTATGTTGCATTTTCTGGGTTTATGTAGCGTTTTTAGGGGTGATGTAGCATTTATGTTGCATTGTTTATGGTTTATGTAACGTTTTTAGGGTTCATGTAGTGTTTTTAGAGTTTATATTATGTTTTTAGGTTTTATGGAGCATTTTTTAATGTTTATGTTGCATTTTTTGGGGTTTATGTTGGGTTTTTTATTGTTTATGTTACAGTTCTGGGGTTTATGTAGTGTTTTTAGGGTTTATGTATCATTTTTTGGTTTATGTTTTGTTTTTTCTTTTATGTTGTGTTTTTACAGTTTTAGTTGCATTTTTAAGGGTTTATGTAACAATTTTTGGGATTATGTATCTATTTGAAGTCTTTTTAGGGTTTTAATGGTTGTTTATGGTTTGTAGTTTTTTGGGTTTTTATGGGTTGTTAACTGGTGTTTATGGTTTTTATGGTGTCTGGTGGCTTTTTAATGGTTTTTAGGGGGGTGTATGGGTTTATTTGTTTTTTTGGGATTAATTGGTGTTGTTAGGGTTTTTAGTGTGTTTTAGGGTTTGTTTGGGGATTATAGAGGTTTTTAAGGTTTATATATTGTGTTTTATCATTTTTTGGGTTCTTTAGGGTTTTTAGTGTTCTTGAGAGTTTAATATGGTTCTTTAGGGTTTATTAGGGTTCTTTTGGGTTTATTAGTGTTCTTTGGGATTTGTTATAGTTTATTAGCATTTTTTATGTATATTAGGGTTTTATTTGGCATTTTTAGGCATTAATAGCTTTTTTAGGGTTTATGAACCTTTTTTAGGGTTATTTAGAATTTATTAGGGGTTATTAGGATTTATTTTATTTATTAGGGTTTAGTAACGTGTATTTGGGTTTATTACGATTTATTAGGGTTTATTATGATATGTTAGGGTTTATTATTGTTCATTAGGGCATTGTTATGGTTTCTTTAAGTTTGTTATGATTTATTTGGCATTGTTAGGATTTGGTACGATTTATTTGGGGTTGTTAGGGTTTTTTACGATTTATTTTGGGGTTATTAGAGTTTGTTAGGGTTTATTAGTGGGTTGTTAGGGTTTGTTACGATTTATTATTGCGGTTATTAGAGTTTATTAGGGTTTATTAATTATTTTTAGGGTTTTATGAGGATTGAGTTGGGTTTATTAGGGTATATTATGGTATATTATGGTATATTTGGGTATGCTAAGGATTTATTAGGGGTTATTATGGTTCATTATTGTTTATTAATTTTTAAGAGTGTATATTAGGGTTTTATAGTGTTTAGTAGTGTTTATTCGGGTTTATTAGCGCTTTTAAGCTTTGTTATGTTTTATTAGCATTTATTAGGGGTTTTAGGGCTTCTTAATGGTATATTTTCATTTTTTGGGGTTTAGTCAGCTTTATTATGGTTTATTATGGTGTGTTAAGGTTTATTAGGGTTGAGTAGGTATTTATATGGTTTCATTAGGTTTGAGTAAGTATCTTTATGGTTTTATTATAGATTATTAGGGTTGAGTACAGTTAATTATGGTTTGTTAAGGATTTTTAGGGTTTACTAGGGTTTGTTAGTGTTTTTATTAGGATATAAGAGTGTTTTCTAGTTTTTTAATATATATGAGGGGTTTTTATGACTTTTTAGGTTTTATTAGCTCATTTTTAGTGTTTGTGATCATTTTTATGTTTTATTAGCTTTTATTTGAATTTATTATGGTTTATTTGGGTTTTAAGGGATTTTTAATGGTTTGTTTGTTTTTTTTATTGGGGTTTAGTTGGGTTTTATTAGGGTTTGGTTTGGTGTGTCAAGGTTTATTTGGGTTGAGAAGGTATTTTTAGGGTTTTATTATGGTTTTATTAGGGTTTCTTAGTTTTTATTAGGGTTTATTAGGGATTTTTAGGGTTTATTAGGGTTTGTTAGTGGTTTATTAGTTTTTTTGTTTTATTAGGTTATATTAGAGTTTGTTTGGTCTTTTTAGATAATATAGCATGTTTTTATTGTTTGTGAGAGTTTTTTTTGTTTGTGAGTGTTTTTGGGGTTTCTTAGGTTATATTAGAGTTATTATGGTTTTTTAGGGTTTCTAGGGATTTTTAAGGTATAATAGAGATTGTTTGTCTTTATTAGGTTATATTACTGTTTTTAGGTCTTTTTATGTAATATAGCATGTTTTCATTGTTTGTGATAGTTTTTATATTGTTTGTGTGCGTTTTAGGGTTTATTGGTTTATATTAGATTTTATCAGGGTTTCTAGAGATTTTTAAGGCATACTTGCATTTTTTCTTTATTAGGGTTTTCTAGGGTTTTATTCAGGGTTATTCTGGTGTGTTAAGGTTTGTTTGGGTTGATTAGGGTTTATTTGGCTTTATTTATTGTTTATTGGGTCTTTTTAGTGTTTATTGGGGTTTATTAGGTTTTATTAGTGTTTATTAGTGACTATTAAGGTTGGTTAGGGTTGTTTAGGTTTTCTTAATGTGTTTTTAGGGATTATTAGGTTTTATTATCATATATTAGGGTTTATTAGGGATTTTTGGGGTTTTATTATGGTTGAGTAGAGTTTCATAGGGTTTTTAGGGATTATAAGGCATTTTTAGGGATTATTGGAGTTTATTAGGGGTTTATTAGGGTTTAATTTTCTATATTATGGTATATTAGGGTTTAATATTTTTAAGGGTTTTAAAGCATTATTTGTGTTTTGTAGCATTTTTATTGTTTATGTAGCATTTTTAGGGTTTATGTAGTGTGTTTAGGGTTTAGGTTTTATGTAGCATTTTTTAGAGTTTTTGTTGCATTTTCTGGGTTTATGTAGCATTTTTAGGGGCGATGTAGCGTTTATGTTGCATTTTTTAGGGTTTATGTAACTTTTTTAGGGTTCATGTAGTGTTTTTAGAGTTTATATTGTGTTTTTAGGTTTTATGGAGCATTTTTTAATGTTTATGTTGCATTTTTAGGGGTTTATGTTGTGTTTTTTATGGTTTATGTTACAGTTCTAGGGTTTATGTAGTGCTTTTAGGGTTTATGTATCATATTTTGTTTTATGTTTCGTTTTTTCTTTTATGTTGCGTTTTTACGGTTTTAGTTGGATTTTTAAGGGTTTATGTAACAATATTAGGGATTATGTATCTATTTGAAGCCTTTTTAGGGTTTTAATGGTTGTTTATGGTTTGTAGTTTTTTAGGGTTTTATGGGTTGTTAGCTGGTGTTTATGGTTTTTATGGTGTCTGATGGCTTTTTAATGGTTTTTAGGGGGGGTTTATGGGTTTATTTGTTTTTTTGGGATTAATTGGGGTTGTTAGGGTTTTTAGTGTGTTTTAGGGTTTGTTTGGGTATTATAGAGGTTTTTAATGTTTATATATTGTGTTTTAGCATTTTTTGGGTTCTTTAGGGTTTTTAGTGTTCTTGAGAGTTTAATATGATTCTTTAGGGTTTGTTATAGTTTATTGGCATTTTTGATGTATGTTAGGGTTTTATTTGGCATTTTTAGGCATTAATAGCTTTTTCTAGGGTTTATCAACCTTTTTTAGGGTTATTTAGGATTTATTAGGGGTTATTAGGATTTATTTTATTTATTAGGGTTTAGTAACGTGTATTTGGGTTTATTACGATTTATTAGGATTTATTATGATATGTTAGGGTTTATTATTGTTCATTAGGCCTTTGTTATGGTTTCTTTAAGTTTGATATGATTTATTTGGCATTGTTAGAATTTTTTACGATTTATTTGGGGTTATTAGGGTTTTTTACGATTTATTTTGGGGTTATTATAGTTTTTAGGGTTTATTAGTGGGTTGTTAGGGTTTTTTATGATTTATTTTTGGGGTTATTAGAGTTTATTAGAGTTTATTAAGTATTTTTAGGGTTTTATTAGGATTAAGTTGGGTTTATTAGGGTATATTACGGTATATTATGGTATATTTGGGTATGTTAAGGATTTATTAGGGGTTATTATGGTTTATTATCGTTTATTAATTTTTAAGAGGGTATATTAGGGTTTTATAGTGTTTAGTAGTGTTTATTTGGGTTTATTAGCGCTTTTAAGATTTGTTATGTTTTATTTGCATTGATTAGGGGTTTAGGGCTTCTAAATGGTATATTTGCATTTTTTTAGGGTTTAGTCGGGTTTATTATGGTTTATTATGGTGTGTTAAGGTTTATTAGGGTTGAGTAGGTATTTTTATGGTTTTATTAGGGTTTAGTAAGTATCATTAAGGTTTTATTAGCGTTTGTTAGGGTTGAGTAAAGTTAATTATGGTTTATTAAGGATTTTTAGGGTTTACTAGGGTTTGTTCGTGTTTTTATTAGGGTATATGAGTTTGTTTTAGTTTTTTATTATATATGGGGGGTTGTTATGACTTTTTAGGTTTTATTAGCTCATTTTTAGTGTTTGTGATCATTTTTTATGTTTTATTAGCTTTTATTTGAATTTATTATGGTTTATTTGGGTTTCAAGGGATTTTTAATGGTTTGTTTTGTTTTTTTTGTTTATTTGGGTTTAGTTGGGTTTTATTAGGTTTTGGTATGGTGTGTCAAGGTTTATTTGTGTTGAGAAGGTATTTTTAGGGTCTTATTATGGTTTTATTAGGGTTTGTTAGTTTTTTATTAGGGTTTATTAGGGATTTTTAGGGTTTATTAGGGTTTGTTAGGGGTTTATTAGTTTTTTTGTTTTATTAGCTTATATTATAGTTTTTTGGTCTTTTTAGATAATATAGCATGTTTTTATTGTTTGTGAGTGTTTTGTTTTTGTTTGTGAGTGTTTTTTGTCTTTATTAGTTTATATTAGAGTTATTATGGTTTTTTAGGGTTTCTAGTGATTTTTATGGTATAATATAATTGTTTGTCTTTATTAGGTTATATTACTATTTTTAGGTCTTTTTAGGTAATATAGCGCGTTTTCATTGTCTGTGGTCATTTTTATATTGTTTTTGTGCGTTTTAGGGTTTAGTGGTGTAAAGAACCGAAAAATTCAAGGAAATTTTTTTCTTAATTTTCTTTGGATTTTTACAAGAACGCAGTTTCTGACTGCACCTGATTCCGAGGCCCGGTGTGCCCGGAATCATTTTCTGAAGTTTGGCTCGGGTACGTTCAGTGAACGGACGAGCGAGTTTTTCTAACTTTTGAGCTGGTTCTCGGAATCTAATTCTGAGGGCACCGATGGAATCGCAGCGCCGGTATTTGCTTAGAAACGTCTTTTCAGGAGTTGCGTTTGCTCGGGTGTGGTTTTTAATTTTTGGGCTTAAAGTTAAGAAATAAAATAAATTGTACGAAAAACATTATTTTATTTCACTTAAGCCACTTGAAGCCACTTAAAGCTACTTAAGCTGAGTTGTTGCGGATAGGGTGCTATCCAAAAATATCCTACCCTCTTGGTAGGATATTTGTGAGGTGGGGCCCGCACGAGCCCCACCGTTTCTTTCCGCTAAGTAACGCACCCGCGAAAACCCATCATTATGGAAGTCAACTGACGCGTTTTCTTAATTTCTTAACGCACCAATTAATTGGGCGGTTTTATTCGTTGAATTAATTGGGCGGTTTTATTCATTGAATTAATTATATGAGTTAATTTAATCGTTTCTTAACCTGTTTTCAATCTGTTGGCGTAATAATAAAATAAGGCCAACGCACGACTTCTGGAAAAATGTTCGTTGAGAGGATTTGACAGAAACCAAGAGTTCTTCATCCTCCTTCCCGAAGAATGCGAAGAACATGAAGAACGCGAAAAATGCAGAGCCCTCGGAAATCGACGACACGACGCCATGTTCTGCGACGCCGGTGATTCTTCTTCCACGACGTTCTTCCGCGACAATCCAACCCCGCGACAACCTTCGATCGGCAGAGACAAGGTAGGGGGTTGCGCTCTTTTTTTTTTAATTTTTCTTTGTGGATTAAAACAAAAATATGGATTTAATTATTATTAATTAAATCTGTTGTTTCTTGGTCCTCGGAGTTCGTCGACGCAATGCCGGATACCGCGACGACGCGACGATACCCTCCTTCAGTGACGATCAATTCCGCGAAGAACACGCGTGCGACGACTTGACGAGGTAGGGGTTTTGTTGAATGTTTTATACTCCGTGAATGTTTCTGTTCAAATTGAAGAACCCGGTTCATAAGAAAAATTTTAATTCATTAAAATTGTTGTGGTTATGTTTTCTATGTGTTGATTAATCCTCCCAACTGTTATCGCCTAATGCGGAGGGTGCGGGCCAAACGAACACGGCCCGATAACCCTCCGCAGTTCTTCGTTGTTGTACGGATTTGGCGGGCGATGAAAAAACATGCCGTAGGGACGATCCGTTGTTTCTGTAGTGAAGAACGGGACCTGGGAGGAGTTTCGGCGCAGACGGGAAGGAAAACGGACCATCGGAGCAACTCCGATGGCCCGCGGAAGCCACCGGTGGCCGGAGGCGGCGACGCCCCGGTGCGACGGCTGATAGGGCCGTCGCAGCCACGCGGGTCCGGCTCACACGCACGGGATGCGTCTTTTTCCACGTCCGTTGACTCCAGTGCGGCCCCTCGAGGGCCGCGGCATTTCCAACCCGCGGGGGCAGCGCCCCGCGGCTGCCACGCTCGGCCGCTTGGCCGAGCCGAGCCGGGCCGGCCTGACCGGTCGGGTCGCGCCCTGGCCAGACCGGTCCGCGCCGAACCGGGTCTGACTCGGACCCGGTTCGGGTCGACCCGGTTCGGGCCGACCCAGGGGGGGTGGGCCGGGTCGGTCCAGGCCCACACCCCCCGTCTTCGGACCGTTTTCGGTCTTTTGCCCGTAACATGAGATACAGGCCTCTGAACGATGCGCCGTCAGCGGCGATGCGATCCCTAGATCGAGACGGTCGTTTCGGTATATCGCACTCTAGTTTTCGGAATAATTTGGGTTCGGCCGGGTTGGTTCGTACACGAAACCAATCGGGCCCTCGGAGCGGAAACACTGATATCTTGAGCTTGGGACGTCCGATTGATGTGCCGTCGACTTCGTTGTTTTCCTCTAAGTGAGACGGATCTTTTGGCATACTCCACCCGAGGTTCAGACGCAGGTGGAGCACGGTCGGGTTGGGTTTTCCTTAAAAACCAACCGGGCCCTGGGATGAAAAAGCCAATATCTCTCAGACCGGGCGTCCGATTGACGCGCCGTCTGCGACGTTGAGTTCCTGTTGCCGATACGGAACTTTTTGATACATAAACTTCGGGCTTTGTGTCAGTTCATGTATCAGCCTCTCAGCTCGTGGAGTGGACCCTCCCGAACAAGCTTGCTGTGTGCGGGAACCCTATAGCTGTCTGCGACTGCTACTGTGACTGCGACGACGACTGTGCAGAGATCCTTAGTGGACTGCGACGACAACTGTGCAGAGATCCTGAGTGGACTGCGACGACGACTGTGCAGAGATCCTTAGTGGACTGCGACGACAACTGTGCAGAGATCCTGAGTGGACTGCGACGACGACTGTGCAGAGATCCTCAGTGGACTGCGACGACGACTGTGCAGAGATCCTCAGTGGACTGCGACGACTATTGCACTCAGCGATCCTACATGGATTAGTGCTATAGATCCTGTGTGGATCCGATCCTGTGTGGGTCAGCGCTCAGCGGTTCTGTGTGAGTCAGCGCCTACAGGTCCTGTGTGGGCCCGATCCTGTGTGGGTCTTTGCGGGGGTTAGTTACCTATCGATCTTTTGTGGGTCAGATCATTTGTGGGTCATTGCGGGGGTTAGTACCTATCGATCCTTTGTGGGTCCGATGACTTAGATGGATCAGTGATCATCTCTATCGTCATTTGAAGAATTATACCTGTGTGAGCTGAAACTCTATTTTACTTTCCTTTGTGGATTGTGTTGAGCTATCCTGTGTGGATTTACATTTTACTTTCCTTTGTGGATTGTGTTGAGCTATCCTGTGTGGATTTTATGTTTTTCTTTCCTGTGTGGACTGAGTTGTGCTTGGGCTCGGATGTTGGAGCCGAATGGGAATTGATGATTTAGGTATATGTATGGGCATATACCTAAGAAGTGTCGGTTGTAACTTCGTGATTGTATCTTTCCGTTGTGGTTTATCCTTTGTGGATTTTAGGAGACCTTCAGGGGTCTCGGGGTCCCTACTGAGTAGCTTATACTCACCCCTACACGGGTTATGCCCGCACTTCGTTGTGTTGGTTGCAGACGACGGACAACGCTGATCATGGTGGAGGCTTGCGGAGCAGGACGGTACCTGGAGGTGGACCGTTGGGCGGGACGTACTCGGAGCGGACGGCTGGACCGAGGAGCTATGGAGGATATCTGTGATAACCCTTCAGGTGGGACTTCTAGAGGACGGCTCGACGCTACGGCTTTTCCTTTCAGTTGTTGTTTTTCCCTTCAGTTTTACTTTACAGTTGGGCTTGTATTTCCGGGCCCTTTTTTTACTTTCAGCACAGCCTGTTACAGTTTTTACTTAGTGCTTACTTTTCCGCTTGTTTACTCTATGGTGCTTGTTTACTTTACAAAGGCAATGCCTTCCCTTTTTCCGGGATGTACGCCTTGGTGCTAGTCGCCAGCCCCTGGCCTATGGAAGGCGGGCTTGGGGTAGTCACGACACGGACCCCGAAGACGGGTCGCGACAAATTGGTATCAGAGGTGGTCGGTTCTACCGCAGACTCTGATCTTTCTTCTATGTGAAGAAATAGTGTTTAGCGTATTGGTTGTGGTTATCAGTCTAGGGAGCCTAGTGTTGGTGCGGTGGCCGACGTATCCGTACACCAGGACCATGACTTCTGATTTCCGACTTAATGCACGAAAACATTGATTGCATGTGTGTTTCAAGTTTTCTTTGTGATTACTTTGTATCGGCTCACCAGGTATACTGTTCTGACCATGGCGCACTTGTTTCCTTTTTCAGGATGGCCTCATGACGGCAGCTAGCTAGGGTTCCGAGAGTAGAGCGCGACGACAGCCCGCCGAGCGACGAGGCCTCAGTACAGGGCCCTTTGACGGCGGAGGCACCGGCGATATCTCTACCCGCCGAGCTACCGATGCTCCCCGCCACGACCGCTGACGATGCACGTCACCTCGAAGCTCTGCACGAGTTCCAGCACCAGCGACCACCCAGGTTTCGTGGGGAGATGGACCCCCAGGTAGCCGAGGACTGGCTGGAGGTGGTCGTATGAGTTTTCAGGCTATTGAGGACACCAGCAGACCACATGGCGATCCTCGCGGTGAGCCTACTGCACGCAGCAGTGGGCCGATGGTGGAGCTTGATACTCCAGGTGCACGATGAGGCATCTCTTCTCTGGATGGACTTCGAGAGCCTCTTCCGCTAAGAGTTCGTCCCGGCCACCCTCCGTGCGGTGCGCATCCAGGAGATTCTTCAGCTACGGCAGGGCCGCTTGACGGTCGCCCAGTACGCAGCGAGGTTTACCGATCTTTCTCGCTACTCGACAGATATGGTACGAGACCCATTCTTCCGGGCTCGGACCTTTGAGCAGGGTTTGAGACACGAGATCAGGGCATCGCTGATCTCCCTCAGCATTCCGACTCAGTTAGGAGTGCTGGAGCGAGCCCTTCTGATCGAGAGCTTTCTTGCTGAGTCTACTTCAGCAGCGAGACCTACCGCAGGGCGGCAGGTAGCGGAGTCTTCGGCAGCAGGTAGCCGACGGATGACTCATGGGTCCAGGCAGACCAGACCTTCTGGGAGAAGACCTCTGGACACTGGCTCAGCAGTGCGGGGCACAAAGTGTGGAGCCAGTCTTTCAAGAGGCAAGCAGTGCTACGCATGCGGCGGGCAGGGCCACTTGGCTCGTGACTGCCCGACCCGCCGTGCCGTGGAGCAGAAGACGGTGGAGGGGCCACCCAGGCAGAGGTAGAGGGTCGACCGTGGCGGTCCGCAGGAAAGAGGCGGACGAGGCATAGGAGCTGGCCGAGCAGCAGGTGGTGGGCGACGCTTTGAGGCTCTTCCACCACCACCACCAGGAGGTCCGCCCCGACCACAGGGAGCTGGAGGGCAAAGACAGGCACAGCTCCAGGCAGCGGAGGCCTATGGCCACGACGTGCCTGAGATGATTCGAGGTACGATCTGTGTCTATTCCACCCTTGCTGCAGTTCTTATAGACATAGGAGCGAGTCACTCTTTCATATCTGCTGCCCTTGTTCGGAGCTCGGAGATTCCGACAGAGCCGTTGGCTCGATCCTTATGGCTAGAGACCCCTACAGGAGTAGACTCGACGATTACGCACTGGTGCCGGCAGTGTGAGCTTACTCTAGGAGGCGAGAGCTTCGGCTGGGATCTTCTGGTAGCAGCGTTGAGGTCTTACGATGTCATCTTGGGCATGGATTGGTTATCCACAGTCCATGCTCAGATTGAATGTATTAGGTGCAAGGTGCGATGTGTACGCACCGACGGGAGCAGGTTCACCTTCACCAGCGAGAAGGGAGCCTTAGCAGAATAGGATGGACTCACTCAGAGGAGAGGACAGCCCATCACTCAGCAGTTGGATAGCCTCATCCTAGGAGCAGTTGGCGTGCGGAGTCCTAGTTTTCCTGCAGTGGTGGACCAGTATGCAGACGTCTTTCCCGATGACGTTCCTGGGCTACCTCCTCACAGATAGGTAGACTTTTATATTGATCTGTACCCCGGGACAACCCTGATATCCACTCCAGCATATCGGATGGCCCCCGCTGAGCTTCGAGAGCTACGGGTACAGTTAGAGGACTTACAGGGCAAGGGTTTCATCTGACCCAGTGTTTCACCCTGGGCTTCCCCGATATTGTGCGCCAAGAAGGCAGACGGGAGCTTGAGACTGTGTGTCGACTATCGTCGCCTGAACCAGGTGATAGTGAGGAACAATTATCCGCTACTGAGGATTGATGACCTCTTCGATCAGCTCAAGGGAGCACGGTGGTTCTCGAAGATAGACCTTAGGTCAGGCTATCATCAGCTCAGAGTTCGAGACGAGGACGTGTAGAAGACGGCCTTCAGGTGTCGGTAAGGACACTATGAGTTCTTGGTTATGCCTTTTGGCATAACCAATGCTCCAGCAGTGTTCATGAGCCTCATGAACAGGATCTTCCAGCCATACCTCGATCGATTTGTCGTGGTCTTCATCGACGACATTTTGGTATACTCGACCACGGAGGAGGAGCATGCCTAACACTTGCGGGTTGTGCTAGACACACTTCGAGAGTACCAGCTTTATGGAAAGCTCTCGAAGTGCCAGTTCTGGTTACGTGAGGTCCACTTCTTGGGGCACGTCATTTCTGAGGAGGGAGTTGCGGTGGATCCTGCGAAGATCGAGGCAGTGCTATCTTGGGATCCACCTAGGAGCGTGATGGAGGTGCGGAGTTTCTTGGGACTAGCTGGATACTATCAGAGATTTGTGCCAGACTTTTCCAGAGTTGCGGCGCCACTCTCAGCTTTTAAGAAGAAGGGGATACCCTTTGTGTGGTCAGACAGATGTCAACAGAGCTTTCAGGAGCTGAGACAGAGATTGACCAGTGCACCTATTCTGAGGTTGCCTGAGGAGGGAGTTGGATACATAGTCTACTGCGATGCATCAGGGACCGGACTCGGATGTGTCCTGATGCAGGAGCGGGCTGTGATTGCCTATGGATCACATCAGTTGAGGCCGCATGAGCATAAATACTCCACACATGACCTGGAGTTAGCAGCAGTGGTCTTCGCACTGAAGACTTGGCGGCACTATCTGATGGGCGAGCGCTTTACAGTCTTTTCTGAGCACCAGAGTCTTAGGTACATCTTCTCTCAGAAGGACCTGAACCTGAGACAGTGGCGATGGCTCGAGTTCCTCCAGGACTATAACTTTGAGATAGTCTATACTCCTGGGAAGGGGAACGTGGTAGCCGATGCTCTCAGCAGGAGGACGAGCATTCAGCTACTCGAGGAGGCGATAGAGAAGCTAGCCGCTTTGTAGATATCCTTCGTGGATAGAGATGGATCAGCCTTCCTTCATTATCTCACAGTCTCTCCTCCACTTCTACAGTGGGTCAGAGAGGCATAGCGTGGGGACGCTGACTGTGAGACACGGCGTGCACAGATATCCTCGGGACATGCACCTGATGGTTTCTCCCTTGGAGCAGAGCACGACGTCCTTTTCAGAGGACATACCTTGGTACCAGTTTCATTATGGGAGGAGGTGCTCAGAGAGTTTCACACTTCTCCTTTGGCGGTACATCCTGGAGTGGCGAAGATGTACCAGGACCTCAGATGATAGCACTGGTGGTCGGGCATGAAGAAGGTTGTGGAAGAGTTCGTTTCTCAATGGGCTTGGTACCAGTGGGCTTGGTACAACCCTTGGAGGTCCCGGAGTGGAAGTGGGACGGGATATCTATAGACTTCGTGACTGGACTTCCACGCACTTCC
Source organism: Viscum album (assembly GCA_963277665.1). Taxonomy (NCBI): domain Eukaryota; kingdom Viridiplantae; phylum Streptophyta; class Magnoliopsida; order Santalales; family Viscaceae; genus Viscum; species Viscum album. Next base: position 690,338 of record CAUJRU010000008.1, read on the forward strand.
AGAGGTCACGACTCTATTTGGGTGATTGTTGACTGACTCGCCAAGTCGGCACACTTCTTACCCATAAGAGAGTAGGGCTCAGTGGAGAGCTTGGGGCGTCTCTACGTTCAGGAGATTGTACGGCTTCACATAGTGCCATCATCTATCGTCTCCGGTCGAGAAGCTCGCTTTACTTCCAGGCTTTGGAAGGGGTTGCAGGAGGCGTTCGGGACGCGGCTATGTCTGAGCACCACCTTTCACCCTCAGACGGATGGTCAGACGGAGAGGACCATTCATACTCTCGAGGACATGCTCCGTGCATGTGTCCTCGACTTTGGTCGCAGCTGGGAGGATCACCTACCCTTGGTGGAGTTCGCGTACAACAATAGCTACCACTCCACCATCGGGATGGCACCATATGAGGCGTTGTACGACAGACCTTGCAAATCTCCTTTGTATTGGACAGACCATGGGGAGTCAGCACTTGTGGGACCAGAGATAGTCCAGGCCACGACAGAGAAGGGCCAAGTAATCCAAGAGCGGATGAGGACAGCTCAGTGCCGGCCGAAGTCTTATGCTGACAGGAGGCGGAGGCCACTAGAGTTCGAGGATGGTGACCACATCTTCTTGCGTGTCTCACCTCGACGTGGATTACGGAGATTTGGCCGAGGCGGCAAGTTGTATCCATGCTTTATCGGACCTTTCCAGGTCATCAGCAGGATTGACGAGGTGGATTATCGCTTGGATCTACCACCTCAGTTGCACCGGGTGCACGACGTCTTCCACGTATCCCAGCTGAGGAGATACGTGAACGACCCGACGCACATCATTGACCATGGGGAGCTAGACGTGGATGATGGGGCGTCTTTTGCGGAGGTCCCGGTGGAGATCGAGGATCGACAGGAGAGGGTCCTACATGGACGATCGATTCCTCTTGTGCGCATCAGATGGCAGCACGGGAACCTCCAGGAGAGCACTTGGGAGCAGGAGGCTCAGATGAGTGCTCAGTACCCACATTTGTTTCCCTAGTTTATGATGTATCTTTACGGGGACGTAAAGCCCTGAGGTGGGAGTGATGTAAAGACCCGAAAAATTCAAGTAAGTTTTTTTCTTAATTTTCTTTGTATTTTTACAAGAACACAGTTTCTAACGACACCTGATTCCGAGGCCCGGTGTGCCCGGAATCATTTTCTGAAGTTTGGCTCGGGTACGTTCAGTGAACGGACGAGCGGGTTTTTCTAACTTTTGAGCCGGTGCTCAGAATCGAATTCTAAGGGCACCGATTGAATCGCAGCGCCTGTATTTGCTTAGAAACGCCTTTTCCGGAGTTGCGTTTTCTCGGGTGTGGTTTTTAATTTTTGGGCTTAAGGTTAAGAAATAAAATAAATTGTACAACAAACATTATTTTATTTCACTTAAGCCACTTGAAGCCACTTAAATCTACTTAAGCTGAGTTGTTGCGGATAGGGTGCTATACAAAAATATCCTACCCTCTTGGTAGGATATTTGTGAGGTGGGACCCGCACGAGCCCCACCGTTTCTTTCCGATAAGTAACGCACCCGCAAAAACCCGTCATTAAGGAAGTCAACTGACGCGTTTTCTTAATTTCTTAACGCACCAATTAATTGGGCAGTTTTATTCGTTGAATTAATTGGGCGGTTTTATTCGTTGAATTAATTCTATGAATTAATTTAATCATTTCTTAACCTGTTTTCAATCCGTTGGCGTAATAATAAAATAAGACCAACTCACGATTTCTGGAAAAATGTTTGTTGATAGGATTTGACAGAAACCAAGAGTTCTTCATCCTCCTCCGCGAAGAACGCGAAGAACGCGAAGAACGCGAAGAACGCCGAGCCCTCGGAAATCGACGACACGACGTCATGTTCCACGACGCCGGAGATTCTTCTTCCGTGACATTCTTCCGCGACTATCCAACCCCGCGACAACCTTCGATCGGCAGCGACAAGGTAGGGGGTTGCGCTCTTTTTTTTAATTTTCCATTGGGGATTAAAACAACAATATGGATTTAATTATTATTAATTAAATCTGTTGTTTCTTGGTCCTCGGAGTTCGTCGACGCAACGCCGGATACCGCGACGACGAGACGATCCCCTCCTTCCACGACGATCAATTCCTCGAAGAATGCGCGTGCGACGACTTGACGAGGTAGGGGTTTTATTGAATGTTTTATACTCCGTGAATGTTTCCGTTCAAATTGAAGAACCTGGTTCATAAGAACAATTTTAATTCATTAAAATTGTTGTGGTTATGTTTTCTATGTGTTGATTAATCCTCCCAACTGTTATCTCCTAACACGGAGGGTGCGGGCCAAACGAACACGGCCTGACAACCCTCTGCAGTTCTTCGTTGTTGTGCGGATTTGGCGGGTGATGACAAAACATGCCGCAGGGACGATCCGTTGTTTCTGCAATGAAGAACGGGACCCGGGAGGAGTTTCGGCGCAGACGGGAAGGAAAACGGACCACCGGAGCAACTCCGGTGGCCCGCAGAAGCCACCGGCAGCGCGGGGCGCCAGCGTGGCTGCGCCGGCAGCCGGAGGTGGTGGCCAGCGGACCCGCGGCCGCGCGGGTCCAGCTCACACGCATGGGACGCGGCTTTTGCCACGTCCGTTGACTCCAGCGCGGCCCCTCGAGGGTCGCAGCATTTCCATCCCGCGGGGGTAGCGCCCCGCGGCTGCCACGCTCGGCCGCTCGGCCGAGCCGAGCTGGGCCGGCCCGACCGGGCCGCGCCGAACCGGGTCCGACCTATGGGGGGCTGGGCAGGGTCGGTCCGGGCCCAGACCCCCCGTCTTCGGACCGTTTTCAGTCTTTTGCCCGTAACATGAGCTACGGTCCTCCGAATGATGCGCCGTCAGCGGAGATTTGATCCTTGGATCGAGACGGTCGTTTCGGTATATCGCACTCAAGGTTTTGGAATACTTTGGGTTCAGCCGGGTTGGTTCGTACACGAAACCAACCGGGCCCTCGGAGCGGAAACCCTCATATCTTGAGCTTGGGACGTCCGATTGACGTGCTGTCGACTTCGTTTTTTTTCCTCTAAGTGAGACGGATCTTTTGGCATACTCCGCCCGAGGTTTGGACGCAGGTGGAGCACGGTTGGGTTGGTTTTTCCTTAAAAACCAACCAGGCCCCTAGGACGAAAAAGCCAATATCTCTCAGACCGGGCGTCCGATTGACGCGCCGTCTGCGACGTTGAGTTCCTGTTGACGATACGGAACTTTTGGATACATCAACTTCAGACTTTGTGTCAGTTGATGTATCAGCCTCTCGGCTCATGGAGTGGACCCTCCCGAACGAGCTTGCTGTGTGCGGGAACCCTAGAGCTGGCTGCGACTGCTACTGTGATTGTGATGACGACTGTGCTGAGATCCTGAGTGGACTGCGACAACGACTGTGTAGAGATCCTCAGTGGACTGCGACAACGACTATGCAGAGATCCTCAGTGGACTGCGACGATGACTGTGCAGAGATCCTCAGTGGACTGCGACGACCACTGCACTCAGTGATCCTACGTGGATTAGTGTTACAGATCCTGTGTGGATCCGATCCTGTGTGGGTCAGCGCTCAGCGGTTCTGTGTGAGCCAGCGCCTACAGGTCCTGTGTGGGCCCGATCCTGTGTGGGGCTTTGCGGGGGTTAGTTACCTATCGATCCTTTGTGGGTCAGATCCTTTGTGGGTCATTGTGGGGGTTAGTACCTATTGATCCTTCGTGGGTCCGATGACTTAGATGGATCAGTGATCATCTCTATCGTCATTTGAAGAAGTATACCTGTGTGAGCTGAAACTCTGTTTTACTTTCCTTTGTGGATTGTGTTGAGCTATCCTGTGTGGATTTAAGCTTTACTTTCCTTTGTGGATTGTGTTGAGCTATCCTGTGTGGATTTTACGTTTTGCTTTCTTGTGTGGACGGAGTTGTGCTTGGGCCCGGATGTTGGAGCCGAATGGGAATTGATGATTTAGGTATATGTCTGGGCATATACCTAAGCAGTGTCGGTTGTTACTTCGTGATTGTATCTTTCCATTGTGGTTTATCCTTTGTGGATTTCGGGAGACCTTCGGGGGTCTCAGGGTCCCTACTGAGTAGCTTATACTCACCCCTGCACGGGCTATGCCCGCACTTCGTTGTGTTGGTTGCAGACGACAGACAACGCTGATCGTAGTGGAGGCTTGCGAAGGAGGACAGTACCTGGAGGTGGACCGTTGGGCAAGACGTACTCGGAGCGGACGGCTGGACCGAGGAGCTGTGGAGGCTATATGTGCTCACCCTTCAGGTGGGACTTCCAGAGGACGGCTCGACGCTACGACTTTTCCTTTCAGTTGATGTTTTTCCCTTCAGTTGTACTTTACAGTTGGGCTTGTATTTCCGGCCCCTTTTTTTACTTTCAGCACAACTTGTTATAGTTTTTACTTAGTGCTTACTTTCCCGCTTGTTTACTCTGTGGTGCTTGTTTACTTTACAAAGGCAATGCCTTCCCTTTTTCTGGGATTTATGCCTTGGTGCTAGTCGCCAGCCCCTGGCCTATGGAAGGTGGGCTTGGGGTAGTCACAGCACGAGCCCCGAGGACGGGTCGTGACAATTGGGTTATATTAGATTTTATCAGGGTTTCTAGGGATTTTTTAAGGCATACTTTTATTTTTTTATTTATTAGGGTTTTCTAGGGTTTTATTCAGGGTTATTATGGTGTATTAAGGTTTGTTAGGGTTGAGTAGGGTTTATTTGGATTTATTTATTTTTTATTGGGGCTTTTTAGTGTTTATTGGGGTTTATTAGTGTTTATTAGTGACTATTAAGGTTGTTTAGGGTTGTTTAGGTTTTCTTAATGTGTTTTTAGGGATTATTAGGTTTTATTATCATATATTAGGGTTTATTAGGGATTTTTGGGGTTTTATTATGGTTGAGTAGAGTTTCATGGGGTTTTTAGGGATTATAAGGCATTTTTAGGGATTATTGGAGTTTATTAGGGGTTTATTAGGGTTTAATTTTCTATATTATGGTATATTAGGGTTTAATATTTTAAGGGTTTTAAAGCATTATTTGTGTTTTGTAGCATTTTTATTGTTTATATAGCATTTTTAGGTTTTATGTAGTGTGTTTAGGGTTTAGGTTTTATGTAGCATTTTTTAGGGTTTATGTTGCATTTTTTGGGTTTATGTAGCGTTTTTAGGGGTGATGTAGCGTTTATGTTGTATTTTTTAGGGTTTATGTAACGTTTTTAGGGTTCATGTAGTGTTTTTAGAGTTTATATTGTGTTTTTAGGTTTTATGGAGGATTTTTTAATGTTTATGTTGCATTTTTTGGGGTTTATGTTGTGTTTTTTATGGTTTATGTTACAGTTCTAGGGTTTATGTAGTGCTTTTTGGCTTTATGTATCATTTTTTGGTTTATGTTTCGCTTTTTCTTTTATGTTGTGTTTTTACGGTTTTAGTTGAATTTTTAAGGGTTTATGTAACAATTTTAGGGATTACGTATCTATTTGAAGCCTTTTTAGGGTTTTAATGGTTGTTTATGGTTTGTAGTTTTTAGGGTTTTTATGGGTTGTTAACTGGTGTTTATGGTTTTTATGGTGTCTGATGGATTTTTAATGGTTTTTAGGGGGGTTTATGGTTTTATTTGTTTTTTTGGGATTAATTGGGGTTGTTAGGGTTTTTTTAGTGTGTTTTAGGGTTTGTTTGGGTATTATAGAGGTTTTTAAGGTTTATATATTGTGTTTTATCATTTTTTGGGATCTTTAGGGTTTTTAGTGTTCTTGAGAGTTTAATATGGTTCTTTAGGGTTTATTAGGGTTCTTTTGGGTTTATTAGTGTTCTTTAGGATTTGTTATAGTTTATTAGCATTTTTTATGTATATTAGGGTTTTATTTGGCATTTTTAGGCATTAATAGCTTTTTCTAGGGTTTATCAACCCTTTTTTGGGTTATTTAGGATTTATTAGGGGTAATTAGGATTTATTTATTTTATTAGGGTTTAGTAACGTGTATTTGAGTTTGTTATGATTTATTAGGGTTTATTATGATATTTTAGGGTTTATTATTGTTCATTAGGGATTTGTTATGGTTTCTTTATGTTTGATATGATTTATTTGGCATTGTTAGGATTTGTTACGATTTATTTGGGGTTGTTAGAGTTTGTTACGATTTATTTTGGGGTTATTAGAGTTTGTTAGGGTTTATTAGTGGGTTGTTAGGGTTTGTTACTATTTATTTTTGGGGTTATTAGAGTTTATTAGTGTTTATTAAGTATTTTTAGGGTTTTATTAGGATTGAGTTGGGTTTATTAGGGTATATTATGGTATGTTTTGGTATATTTGGGTATGTTAAGGATTTATTAGGGGTTATTATGGTTCATTATCATTTATTAATTTTTAAGAGGGTATATTCGGGTTTTATAGTGTTTAGTAGTGTTTATTCAGGTTTATTAGCGCTTTTAAGCTTTGTTATGTTTTATTAGCATTTATTAGGGGTTTTAGGTCTTCTTAATGGTATATTTGCATTTTTTAGGGTTTAGTCAGGTTTATTATGGTTTATTATGGTCTGTTAAGGTTTATTAGGGTTGAGTAGGTATTTTTATGGTTTTATTAGGGATCAGTAAGTATCTTTAAGGTTTTATTAGGGTTTATTAGGGTTGAGTGCAGTTAATTATGGTTTGTTAAGGATTTTTAGGATTTACTAGGGTTTGTTAGTGTTTTTATTAGGGTATATGAGTGTTTTTTAGTTTTTTAATATATATGAGGGGTTGCTATGACTTTTTAGGTTTTATTAGCTCATTTTTAGTGTTTGTGATCATTTTTTATGTTTTATTAGCTTTTATTTGAATTTATTATGGTGTATTTGTGTTTCAAGGGATTTTTAATGGTTTTTTGTTTTTTTTATTGGGGTTTAGTTGGGTTTTATTAGGTTTTGGTATGGTGTGTCCAGGTTTATTTGGGTTGAGAAGGTATTTTTAGGGTTTTATTATGGTTTTATTAGGGTTTGTTAGTTTTTATTAGGGTTTATTAGGGATTTTTATTGTTTATTAGGGTTTGTTAGGGGTTTATTAGTTTTTTTGTTTTATTCGGTTATATTAGAGTTTGTTTGGTCTTTTTAGATAATATAGCATGTTTTTATTGTTTGTGAGAGTTTTGTTTTTGTTTGTGAGTGTTTTTGGGGTTTCTTAGGTTATATCAGAGTTATTATGGTTTTTAGGGTTTCTAGGGATTTTTAAGGTATAATAGAGATTGTTTGTCTTTATTAGGTTATATTACTGTTTTTAGGTCTTTTTAGGTAATATAGCGCGTTTTCATTGTTTTTGATCATTTATATATTGTTTGTGTGCGTTTTAGGGTTTATTGGGTTATATTAGATTTTATCAGGGTTTCTAGGGATTTTTTAAGGCATACTTTCTTTTTTTCTTTATTAGGTTTTTCTAGGGTTTTATTCAGGGTTATTATGGTGTGTTAAGGTTTGTTAGGGTTGAGTGGGGTTTATTTGGCTTTATTTATTGTTTATTGGGGCTTTTTAGTGTTTATTGGGGTTTATTATGTTTTATTAGTGTTTATTAGTGACTATTAAGGTTGGTTAGGGTTGTTTAGGTTTTCTTAATTTGTTTTTAGGGATTATTAGGTTCTATTATCATATATTAGGGTTTATTATTGATTTTTGGGGTTTTATTATGGTTGAGTAGAGTTTAATAGGGTTTTTAGGGATTATAAGGCATTTTTAGGGATTATTGGAGTTTATTAGGGGTTTATTAGGGTTTAATTTTCTATATTATGGTATATTAGGTAATAATTTTAAGGGTTTTAAAGGATTATTTGTGTTTGGTAGCATTTTTATTGTTTCTGTAGCATTTTTAGGGTTTATGTAGTGTGTTTAGGGGTTAGGTTTTATGTAGCATTTTTTAGGGTTTATGTTGCATTTTCTGGGTTTATGTAGCGTTTTTAGGGGCGATGTAGCGTTTATGTTGCATTATTTAGGGTTTATGTAACGTTTTTAGGGTTCATGTAGCGTTTTTAGAGTTTATATTGTGTTTTTAGGTTTTATGGAGCATTTTTAAATGTTTATGTTGCATTTTTTGGGGTTTATGTTGGGTTTTTTATGGTTTATGTTACAGTTTTAGGGTTTATGTAGTGCTTTTAGGGTTTATGTATCATTTTTTGGTTTATGTTTCGTTTTTTCTTTTATGTTGCGTTTTTACGGTTTTAGTTGCATTTTTAAGGGTTTATGTAACAATTTTAGGGATTATGTATCTATTTGAAGCCTTTTTAGGGTTTTAATGGTTGTTTATGGTTTGTAGTTTTTTAGGTTTTTTATAGGTTGTTAACTGGTGTTTATGGTTTTTAGTGTGTCTGATGGCTTTTTAATGGTTTTTAGGGGGGTTTATGGGTTTATTTGTTTTTTTGGGATTAATTGGGGTTGATAGGGTTTTTAGTGTGTTTTAGGGTTTGTTTGGGTATTATAGAGGTTTTTATGGTTTATATATTGTGTTTTAGCATTTTTGGGTTCTTTAGGGTTTTTAGTGTTCTTGAGAGTTTAATATGGTTCTTTAGGGTTTATTAGGGTTCTTTTGGGTTTATTAGTGTTCTTTATTATTTGTTATAGTTTATTAGCATTTTTGATGTAAATTAGGGTTTTATTTGGCATTTTTAGGCATTAATAGCTTTTTCTAGGGTTTATCATCCTTTTTAGGGTTATCTAGGATTTATTAGGGGTTATTAGGAATTATTTTATTTATTAGGGTTTAGTAATGTGTATTTGGGTTTATTACGATTTATTAGGGTTTATTATGATATGTTAGGGTTTATTATTGTCCATTAGGGCTTTGTTATGGTTTCTTTAAGATTGATATTATTTTTTTGGCATTGTTAGGATTTGTTACGATTTATTTGGGGTTGTTAGGGTTTGTTACGATTTATTTTGGGGTTATTAGAGTTTGTTAGGGTTTATTAGTGGGTTGTTAGGGTTTGTTACGATTTATTTTTGGGGTTATTAGAGTTTATTATGGTTTATTAAGTATTTTTAGGGTTTTATTAGGATTGAGTTGGGTTTATTAGGGTATATTATGGTATATTATGTTATATTTGGGTAAGTTAAGGATTTATTAGGGGTTATTATGGTTCATTATCGTTTATTAATTTTTAAGAGGGTATATTAGGGTTTTATAGTGTTTAGTAGTGTTTTTTCAGGTTTATTAGCGCTTTTAAGCTTTAATATGTTTTATTAGCATTTATTAGGGGTTTTAGGGCTTCTTAATGGTATATTTGCATTTTGTTTAGGGTTTAGTCGGGTTTATTATGGTTTATTATGGTGTGTTAAGGTTTATTAGGGTTGATTTGGTATTTTGATGGTTTTATTAGGGTTGAGTAAGTATATTTAAGGTTTTATTAGGGTTTATTAGGGTTGAGTACAGTTAATTATGGTTTGTTAAGGATTTTTAGGGTTTACTAGGGTTTGTTAGTGTTTTTATTAGGGTATATGAGTGTTTTTTAGTTTTTTAATATATATGAGAGGTTGTTATGACTTTTTAGGTTTTATTAGCTCATTTTTAGTGTTTGTGATCATTTTTTATGTTTTATTAGCTTTTATTTGAATTTATTATGGTTTATTTGGGTTTCAAGGGATTTTTAATGGTTTGTTTGTTTTTTTTGTTTATTGGGGTTTAGTTGGGTTTTATTAGGTTTTGGTATGGTTTGTCAAGGTTTATTTGGGTTGAGAAGGTATTTTTAGGGTCTTATTATGGTTTTATTAGGGTTTGTTAGTTTTTATTAGGGTGTATTACGGATTTTTAGGGTTTATTAGGTTTTGTTAGGGGTTTATTAGTTTTTTTTGTTTTATTAGGTTATATTAGAGTTTGTTTGGTCTTTTTAGATAATATAGCATGTTTTTATTGTTTGTGAGAGTTTTTTTTGTTTGTGAGTGTTTTTGGGGTTTCTTAGGTTATATTAGAGTTATTTATGGTTTTTTAGGGTTTCTAGGGATTTTTAAGGTATAATAGAGATTGTTTGTCTTTATTAGGTTATATTACTGTTTTAGGTATTTTTAGGTAATATAGCGCATTTTCGTTGTTTTTGATCGTTTTTATATTGTTTGTGTATGTTTTAGGGTTTATTGGGTTATATTAGATTTTATCAGGGTTTCTATGGATTTTTAAGGCATACTTGCCTTTTTTCTTTATTAGGGTTTTCTAGGGTTTTATTAGGGGTTATTATGGTGTGTTAAGGTTTCTTAGGGTTCAATAGGGTCTATTTGGCTTTATTTATTTTTTATTGGGGCTTTTTAGTGTTTATTGGGGTTTATTTGGTTTTATTAGTGTTTATTAGTGACTATTAAGGTTGGTTAGGGTTGTTTAGGTTTTCTTAATGTGTTTTTAGGGGTTATTTGATTTTATTATCATATATTAGGGTTTATTAGGGATTTTTGGGGTTGTATTATGGTTGAGTAGAGTTTCATAGGGTTTTAGGGATTATAAGGCATTTTTAGGGATTATTGGAGTTTATTAGGGTTTAATTTTCAATATTATGGTATATTAGGGTTTAATATTTTTAAGGGTTTTAAAGAATTATTTGTGTTTTGTAGCATTTTTATTGTTTATGTAGCATTTTTAGGGTTTATGTAGTGTGTTTAGGTTTTATGTAGAATTTTTTAGGGTTTATGTTGCATTTTCTGGGTTTATGTAGCGTTTTTAGGGGTGATTTAGCGTTTATGTTGATTTTTTTAAGGTTTATGTCACATTTTTTAGGGTTCATGTAGTGTTTTTAGAGTTTATATTGTGGTTTTAGGTTTTATGGAGCATTTTTTATTGTTTATGTTGCATTTTTTGGGTTTTATGTTGTGTTTTTTATGGTTTATGTTACAGTTCTAGGGTTTATGTAGTGCTTTTAGGGTTTATGTATCATTTTTTGGTTTATGTTTCATTTTTTCTTTTATGTTGCGTTTTTACGGTTTTAGTTGCATTTTTAAGGGTTTATGTAACAATTTTAGGGATTATGTATCTATTTGAAGCCTTTTTAGGGTTTTAATGGTTGTTTATGGTTTGTAGTTTTTAGGGTTTTTATGGGTTGTTAACTGGTGTTTATGGTTTTTATGGTGTCTGATGGCTTTTAATGGTTTTTTTATAAGGGGTTTTGGGTTTATTTGTTTTTTTGGGATTAATTGGGGTTGTTAGGGTTTTTTAGTGTGTTTTTGGGTTTTTTTGGGTATTATAGAGGTTTTTAAGGTTTATATATTGTGTTTTAGCATTTTTTGGGTTCTTTAGGGTTTTTAGTGTTCTTGAGAGTTTAATATGGTTCTTTAGGGTTTATTAGGGTTCTTTTTGGGTTTATTAGTGTTCTTTAGGATTTGTTATAGTTCATTAGCATTTTTGATGTATATTAGGGTTTTATTCGGCATTTTAGGCATTAATAGCTTTTTCTAGGGTTTATCAACCTTTTTTAGGGTTATTTAGGATTTATTAGGGGTTATTAGGATTTATTTTATTTATTAGGGTTAGTAACGTTTATTTGGGTTTATTACGATTTATTAGGGTTTATTATGATATGTTAGGGTTTATTATTGTTCATTAGGGCTTTGTTATGGTTTCTTTAAGTTTGATATGATTTATTTGGCATTGTTAGGATTTGTTACGATTTATTTGGGGTTTTTAGGGTTTGTTACGATTTATTTTGGGGTTATTAGAGTTTGTTAGGGTTTATTAGTGGGTTGTTAGGGTTTTTTAGGATTTATTTTTGGGGTTATTAGAGTGTATTAGGGTTTATTAAGTATTTTTAGGGTTTTATTAGGATTGAGTTGGGTTTATTAGGGTATATTATGGTATATTTGGGTATATTTGGGTATGTTAAGGATTTATTAGGGGTTATTATGGTTCATTATAGTTTATTAATTTTTAAGAGGGTATATTAGGGTTTTATAGTGTTTAGTAGTGTTTATTCGGGTTTATTAGCGCTTTTAAGCTTTGTTATGTTTTATTAGCATTTATTAGGGGTTTTAGGGCTTCCTAATGGTATATTTGCAATTTGTTTTGGGTTTAGTCGGGTTTATTATGGTTTATTATGGTGTGTTAAGGTTTATTAGGGCTGATTAGGTATTTTTATGGTTTTATTAGGGTTGAGTAAGTATCTTTAAGGTTTTATTTGGGTTTATTAGGGTTGAGTAAAGTTAATTATGGTTTGTTAAGGTTTTTTAGGGTTTACTAGGGTTTTTTAGAGTTTTTATGAGGGTATATGAGTGTTTTTTAGTTTTTTAATATATATGAGGGGTTGTTATGACTTTTTAGGTTTTATTAGCTCATTTTTAGTGTTTGTGGTCATTTTTTATGTTTTATTTGCTTTGATTTGAATTTATTATGGTTTATTTGGGTTTCAAGGGATTTTTAATGGTTTGTTTGTTTTTATTGTTTATTGGTCTTTAGTTGGGTTTTATTAGGTTTTGGTATGGTGTGTCAAGGTTTATTTGGGTTGAGAAGGTATTTTTAGGGTTTTATTATGGTTTTGTTAGGGTTTGTTGGTTTTTATTAGGGTTTATTAGGGATTTTTAGGGTTTATTTGGGTTTGTTAGGGGTTTATTAGTTTTTTTTTGTTTTATTAGCTTATATTAGAGTTTGTTTGGTATTTTTAGATAATATAGCATGTTTTTATTGTTTGTGAGAGTTTTGTTTTTTTTTTGGGAGTGTTTTTTGGGTTTTCTTAGGTTATATTAGAGTTATTATGGTTTTTTAGGGTTTCTAGGGATTCTTAAGGTATAATAGAGATTGTTTGTCTTTATTAGGTTATATTACAGTTTTTAGGTCTTTTTAGGTAATATAGCGCGTTTTCATTGTTTGTGATCGTTTTTATATTTTTTGTGTGTGTTTTAGGGTTTATTGGGTTATATTAGACTTTATCAGGGTTTCTAGGTATTTTTTATGGCATACTTGCATTTTTTCTTTATTAGGGTTTTCTAGGGTTTTATTCGGGGTTATTATGGTGTGTTAAGGTTTATTAGGGTTGAGTAGGGTTTATTTGGCTTTTTTTATTGTTTATTGGGGCTTTTTATTGTTTATTGGGGTTTATTAGGTTTTATTAGTGTTTATTAGTCACTATTAAGGTTGGTTAGGGTTGTTTAGGTTTTATTAATGTGTTTTTAGGGCTTATTAGGTTTTATTATCATATATTAGGGTTTATTAGGGATTTTTGGGGTTTTATTATGGTTGAGTAGAGTTTCATAGGGTTTTTAGGGATTATAAGGCATTTTTTAGGGATTATTGGAGTTTATTAGGGGTTTATTAGGGTTTAATTTTCTATATTATGGTATATTAGGGTTTAACATTTTTAAGGGTTTTAAAGCATTATTTGTGTTTTGTAGCATTTTGATTGTTTATTTAGCATTTTTAGGGTTTATGTAGTGTGTTTAGGGTTTAGGTTTTATGTAGCATTTTTTAGGGTTTATGTTGCATTTTCTGGGTTTATGTAGCGTTTTTAGGGGTGATGTAGCTTTTATTTTTCATTTTTTAGGGTTTATGTAACGTTTTTAGGGTTCATGTAGTGTTTTTAGAGTTTATATTGTGTTTTTAGGTTATATGGAGCATTTTATAATGTTTATATTGCATGTTTTGGGGTTTATGTTTTGTTTTTATAGTTTATGTTACAGTTCTAGGGTTTATGTAGTGCTTTTAGGGTTTATGTATCATTTTTTGGTTTATGTTTCGTTTTTTCTTTTATGTTCCATTTTTACGGTTTTAGTTGCATTTTTAAGAGTTTATGTAACAATTTTAGGGATTATGTATCTATTTAAAGCCTTTTTAGGGTTTTAATGGTTGTTTATGTTTTGTAGTACTTTAGGGTTTTTATGGGTTGTTAACTGGTGTTTATGGTTTTTATGGTGTCTGATGGCTTTTTAATGGTTTTTAGGGGGGTTTATGGGTTTATTTGTTTTTTGGGATTAATTGGAGTTGTTAGGGTTTTTTAGTGTGTTTTAGGGTTTGTTTGGGTATTATATAGGTTTTTAAGGTTTATATATTGTGTTTTAGAATTTTTTGGGTTCTTTAGGGTTATTAGTGTTTTTGAGAGTTTAATATGGTTCTTTCGGGTTTATTAGGGTTCTTTTGGGTTTATTAGTGTTCTTTAGGATTTGTTATAGTTTATTAGCATTTTTGATGTATATTAGGGTTTTATTTGGCATTTTTAGGCATTAATATCTTTTTCTAGGGTTTATCACCCTTTTTTTAGGTTTATTTAGGATTTATTAGGGGTTATTAGGATTTATTTTATTTATTAGGGTTTAGTAACGTGTATTTGGGTTTATTACGATTTATTAGGGTTTTTTATGATATGTTAGGGTTTATTATTGTTCATTAGGGCTTTGTTATGGTTTCTCTAAGTATGATATGATTTATTTGGCATTGTTGGGATTTGTTACGATTTATTTGGGGTTTTTAGGGTTTGTTACGATTTATTTTGGGGTTATTAGAGTTTGTTAGGGTTTATTAGTGGGTTGTTAGGGTTTGTTACGAATTATTTTTGGGGTTATTAGAGTTCGCTAGGGTTTATTAAGTATTTTTAGGGTTTTATTAGGATTGAGTTGGGTTTATTAGGGTATATTATGGTATATTTGGGTATGTTAAGGATTTATTAGGGGTTATTATGGTTCATTATCGTTTATTAATTTTTAAGAGGGTATATTAGGGTTTTATAGTGTTTAGTAGTGTTTATTCGGGTTTATTAGCGCTTTTAAGCTTTGTTATGTTTTATTAGCATTTATTAGGGGTTTTAGGGCTTCTTAATGGTATATTTGCATTTTTTTTAGGGTTTAGTCGGGTTTATTGTGGTTTATTATGGTGTGTTAAGGTTTATTAGGGTTGAGTAGGTATTTTTATGGTTTTATTAGGGTTGAATAAGAATCTTTAAGGTTTTATTAGGGTTTATTAGGGTTAAGTACAGTTAATTATGGTTTGTTAAGGATTTTTAGGGTTTACTAGGGTTTGTTAGTGTTTTTATTAGGTTATATGATTGGTTTTTAGTTTTTTAATATATATGAGGGGTTGTTATGAATTTTTAGGTTTTATTAGCTCATTTTTAGTGTTTGTGATCATTTTTTATGTTTTATTAGCTTTTATTTGAATTTATTATGGTTTATTTGGGTTTCAAGGGATTTTTACTGGTTTTTTTGTTTTTTTTTGTTTATTGGGGTTTAGTTGGGTTTTATTAGGTTTTGGTATGGTGTGTCAAGGTTTATTTGGGTTGAGAAGGTATTTTTAGGGTTTTATTATGGTTTTATTAGGGTTTGTTAGTTTTTATTAGGGTTTATTAGGGATTTTTAGGGATTATTAGGGTTTTTTAGGGGTTTATTAGTTTTTTTGTTTTATTAGGTTATATTAGAGTTTGTTTGGTCTTTTTAGATAATATAGCATGTTTTTATTGTTTGTGAGAGTTTTGTTTTTGTTTGTGAGTGTTTTTGGGGTTTCATAGGTTATATTAGAGTTATTATGGTTTTTTAGGGTTTCTAAGGATTTTTATGGTATAATAGAGATTGTTTGTCTTTATTAGGTTATATTACTGTTTTTAGGTCTTTTTAGGTAATATAGCGCGTTTTAATTATTTGTGATCATCATTATATTGTTTGTGTGCGTTTTTGGGTTTATTGGGTTATATTAGATTTTATCAGGGTTTTAAGGGATTTTTTAAGGCATACTTGCATTTTTTCTTTATTAGGGTTTTCTAGGGTTTTATTCGGGGTTATTATGGTGTGTTAAGGTTTGTTAGGGTTGAGTAGGGTTTATTTGGCTTTATTTATTGTTTATTAGGGCTTTTTATTTTTTATTGGGGTTTATTAGGTTTTATTAGTGTTTATTAGTGACTATTAAGGTTGGTTAGGGTTGTTTAGGTTTTATTAATGTGTTTTTAGGGATTATTAGGTTTTATTATCATATATTAGGGTTTATTAGGGATTTTTGGGGTTTTATTATGGTTGAGTAGAGTTTTATAGGGTTTTTAGGGATTATAAGGCATTTTTAGGGATTATTGGAGTTTATTAGGGGTTTATTAGGGTTTAATTTTCTATATTAAGGTATTTTAGGGTTTAATATTTTTAAGGGTTTTAAAGCATTATTTGTGTTTTGTAGCATTTTTATTGTTTGTGTAGCATTTTTAGGGTTTATGTAGTGTGTATAGGTTTTAGGTTTTATGTAACATTTTTTAGGGTTTATGTTGCATTTTCTGGGTTTATGTAGCGTTTTTAGGGGTGATGTAGCGTTTATGTTGCATTTTTTAGGGTTTATGTAACATTTTTAGGGTTCATGTAGTGTTTTTAAAGTTTATATTGTGTTTTTAGGTTTTATGGAGCATTTTTTAATGTTTATGTTGCATTTTTTTGGGGTTTATGTTGTGTTTTTATGGTTTATGTTACAGTTCTAGGGTTTGTGTAGTGCTTTTTGGCTTTATGTATCATTTTTTGGTTTATGTTTCGTTTTTTCTTTTATGTTGCGTTTTTACGGTTTTAGTTGCATTTTTAAGGGTTTATGTAACAATTTTAGGGATTATGTATCTATTTGAAGCCTTTTTAGGGTTTTAATGGTTGTTTATGGTTTGTAGTTTTTTAGGGTTTTTATGGGTTGTTAACTGGTGTTTATGGTTTTTTTGGTGTCTGATGGCTTTTTAATTGTTTTTAGGGGGGTTTGTGGGTTTATTTGTTTTTTTGGGATTAATTGGGGTTGTTAGGGTTTTTTAGTGTGTTTCAGGGTTTGTTTGGGTATTATAGAGGTTCTTAAGGTTTATATATTGTGTTTTTTCATTTTTTGGGTTCTTTAGGGTTTTTAGTGTTCTTGAGAGTTTAATATGGTTCTTTAGGGTTTATTATGGTTCTTTTGGGTTTATTAGTGTTCTTTTGGATTTGTTATAGTTTATTAGCATTTTTTATGTATATTAGGGTTTTATTTGGCATTTTTAGGCATTAATAGCTTTTTCTAGGGTATATCAACCTTTTTTAGGGTTATTTAGGATTTATTAGGGGTAATTAGGATTTATTTTATTTATTAGGGTTTAGTAACGTGTATTTGGGTTTATTATGATTTATTAGGGTTTATTATGATACGGTAGGGTTTATTATTGTTCATTAGGGCTTTGTTATGGTTTCCTTAAGTTTGATATGATTTATTTGGCATTGTTAGGATTTGTTACGATTTATTTGGGGTTGTTAGTGTTTGTTACGATTTATTTTTGGGTTATCAGAGTTTTTTAGGGTTTATTAGTGGGTTGTTAGGGTTTGTTACGATTTATTTTTGGGGTTATTAGATTTTATTAGGGTTTATTAAGTATTTTTAGGGTTTTATTAGGATTGAGTTGGGTTTATTAGGGTATATTATGGTATATTATGGTATATTTGGGTATGTTAAGGATTTATTAGGGGTTATTGTGGTTCATTATCGTGTATTAATTTTTAAGAGGGTATATTCGGGTTTTATAGTGTTTAGTAGTGTTTATTCGGGTTTATTAGCGCTTTTAAGCTTTGTTATGTTTTATTAGCATTTATTAGGGGTTTTAGGTCTTCTTAATGGTATATTTTCATTTTTTTAGGGTTTAGTCGGGTTTATTAGGGTTTATTATGGTGTGTTAAGGTTTATTAGGGTTGAGTAGGTATTTTTATGGTTTTATTAGTGTTGAGTAAGTATCTTTAAGGTTTTATTAGGGTTTATTAGGGTTGAGTCCAGTTAATTATGGTTTGTTAAGGATTTTTAGGGTTTACTAGGGTTTTTTAGTGTTTTATTACGGTATATGAGTGTTTTTTAGTTTTTTAATATATAGGAGGGGTTGTTATGACTTTTTAGGTTTTATTAGCTCATTTTTAGTGTTTGTGATCATTTTTTATGTTTTATTATCTTTTATTTGAATTTATTATGGTTTATTTGGGTTTCAAGGGATTTTTAATGGTTTGTTTGTTTTTTTGTTTATTGGGGTTTAGTTGGGTTTTATTAGGTTTTGGTATGGTGTGTCAAGGTTTATTTGGGTTGAGAAGGTATTTTTAGGGTTTTATTATGGTTTTATTAGGGTTTGTTAGTTTTTATTAGGGTTTATTAGGGATTTTTTGGGTTTATTAGAGTTTGTTAGGGGTTTATTAGTTTTTTTGTTTTATTTGGTTATATTAGAGTTTGTTTGGTCTTTTTATATAATATATCATGTTTTTATTATTTTTGAGAGTTTTGTTTTTTTTTTTGAGTGTGTTTGGGGTTTCTTAGGTTATATTAGAGTTATTATGGTTTTTTAGGTTTTCTAGGGATTTTTAATGTATAATAGAGATTGTTTGTCTTTATTAGGTTATATTACTGTTTTTAGGTCTTTTTAGGTAATATAGCGTGTTTTCATTGTTTGTGATCGTTTTCATATTATTTGTGTGCGTTTTAGGGTTTATTGGGTTATATTAGATTTTATCAGGGTTTCTAGGGATTTTTTAAGGCATACTTGCATTTTTTTCTTTATTTGGGTTTTCTAGGGTTTTATTCGGGGTTATTATGGTGTGTTAAGGTTTGTTAGGGTTGAGTAGGGTTTATTTGGCTTTATTTATTGTTTATTGGGGCTTTTTATTGTTTATTGGGGTTTATTAGGTTTTATTAGTGTTTATTAGTGACTATTAAGGTTGGTTAGGTTTTATTAATGTGTTTTTAGGGCTTATTAGGTTTTATTATCATATATTAGGGTTTATTAGGGATTTTTGGGGTTTTATTATGGTTGAGTAGAGTTTCATAGGGTTTTTAGGGATTATTGGAGTTTATTAGGGGTTTATTAGGGTTTAATTTTATATATTATGGTATGTTAGGGTTTAGTATTTTTAAGGGTTTTAAAGCATTATTTGTATTTTGTAGCATTTTTATTGTTTATGTAGCATTTTTAGGGTTTCTGTAGTGTTTTTAGGATTTAGTTTTTATGTAGCATTTTGTAGGGTTTATGTTGCATTTTTTGGGTTTATTTAGCGTTTTTAGGGGTGATGTAGCGTTTATGTTGCATTTTTTAGGGTTTATGTAACGTTTTTAGGGTTCATGTAGTGTTTTTAGAGTTTATATTGTGTTTTTAGATTTTATGGAGCATTTTTTAATGTTTATGTTGCATTTTTTGGGGTTTATGTTGTGTTTTTATGGTTTATGTTACAGTTCTAGGGTTTATGTAGTGCATTTAGGGTTTATGTATCATTTTTTGGTTTATGTTTCGTGTTTTCTTTTATGTTGCATTTTTACGGTTTTAGTTTCATTTTTAAGGGTTTATGTAACAATTTTAGGGATTATGTATCTATTTGAAGCCTTTTTAAGGTTTTAATGGTTGTTTATGGTTTGTAGTTTTTTAGGGTTTTTATGGGTTGTTAACTGGTGTTTATGGTTTTTATGGTGTCTGATGGATTTTTAATGGTTTTTAGGGGGGTTTGTGGGTTTATTTGTTTTTTTGGGATTAATTGGGGTTGTTAGGGTTTTTTAGTGTGTTTTAGGGTTTGTTTGGGTATTATATAGGTTTTTAAGGTTTATATATTGTGTTTTAGCATTTTTTGGATTCTTTAGGGTTTTTAGTGTTCTTGATAGTTTAATATGGTTCTTTAGGGTTTATTAGGGTTATTTTGGGTTTATTAGTGTTCTTTAGGATTTGTTATAGTTTATTAGCATTTTTTATGTATATTAGGGTTTTATTTGGCATTTTTAGGCATTAATAGCTTTTTCTAGGGTTTATCAACCTTTTTTAGGGTTATTTAGGATTTATTAGGGGTAATTAGGATTTATTTTATTTATTAGGGTTTAGTAACGTGTATTTGGGTTTATTACGATTTATTGGGGTTTATTATGATATGGTAGGGTTTATTATTGTTTATTAGGGATTTGTTATGGTTTCCTTAAGTTTGATATGATTTATTTGGCATTGTTAGGATTTGTTAAGATTTATTTGGGGTTGTTAGGGTTTGTTACGATTTATTTTTGGGTTATTAGAGTTTTTTAGGGTTTATTAGTGGGTTGTTAGGGTTTGTTACGATTTATTATTGGGGTTATTAGAGTTTATTAGGGTTTATTAAGTATTTTTAGGGTTCTATTAGGATTGAGTTGGGTTTATTAGCGTATATTATGGTATATTTGGGTATGTTAAAGATTTATTTGGGGTTATTGTTGTTCATTATCATGTATTAATTTTCAAGAGGGTATATTCGGGTTTTATAGTGTTTAGTAGTGTTTATTCGGGTTTATTAGCGCTTTTAAGCTTTGTTATGTTTTATTAGCATTTATTAGGGGTTTTAGGTCTTCTTAATGGTATATTTGCATTTTTTTAGGGTTTAGTCGGGTTTATTATGGTTTATTATTGTGTGTTAAGGTTTATTAGGGTTGAGTATGTATTTTTATGGTTTTATTAGGGTTGAGTAAGTATCTTTAAGGTTTTATTAGGGTTTATTAGGGTTGAGTACAGTTAATTATGGTTTGTTAAGGATTTTTAGGGTTTACTAGGGTTTGTTAGTGTTTTTATTAGGGTATATGAGTGTTTTTTAGTTTTTTAATATATATGAGGGGTTGTTATGACTTTTTATGTTTTATTAGCTCATTTTTAGTGTTTGTGATCATTTTTTATGTTGTATTAGCTTTTATTTGAATTTATTATGGTTTATTTGGGTTTCAAGGGATTTTTAATGGTTTGTTTGTTTTTTTTTTGTTTATTGGGGTTTAGTTGGGTTTTATTAGGTTTTGGTATGGTGTGTCAAGGTTTATTTGGGTTGAGAAGGTATTTTTAGGGTTTTATTATGATTTTATTAGGGTTTGTTAGTTTTTATTAGGGTTTATTAGAGATTTTTAGGGTTTATTAGGTTTTGTTAGGGGTTTGTTAGTTTTTTTGTTTTATTAGGTTATATTAGAGTTTGTTTGGTCTTTTTGGATAATATATCATGTTTTTATTGTTTGTGAGAGTTTTTTTTGTTTGTGAGTGTTTTTGGGGTTTCTTAGGTTATATTAGAGTTATTATGGTTTTTTAGGGTTTCTAGGGATTTTTAAGGTATAATAGATATTGTTTGTCTTTATTAGGTTATATTACTGTTTTAGGTATTTTTAGGTAATATAGCACGTTTTCATTGTTTGTGATCGTTTTTATATTGTTTGTGTGCATTTTAGGGTTTATTGGGTTATATTAGATTTTATCAGGGTTTCTAAGGATTTTTTAAGGCATACTTGCATTTTTTCTTTATTAGGGGTTTCTAGGGTTTTATTCGGGGTTATTATGGTGTGTTAAGGTTTGTTAGGGATGAGTAGGGTTTATTTGGCTTTATTTATTGTTTATTGGGGCTTTTTATTGTTTATTGGGGTTTATTAGGTTTTATTATTGTTTATTAGTGACTATTAAGGTTGGTTAGGGTTGTTTAGGTTTTATTAATGTGTTTTTAGGGCTTATTAGGTTTTGTTATCATATATTAGGGTTTATTAGGGATTTTTGGGGTTTTATTATGGTTGAGTAGAGTTTCATAGGGTTTTTAGGGATTATAAGGCATTTTTAGGGATTATTGGAGTTTATTAGGGGTTTATTAGTGTTTAATTTTCTATATTATGGTATATTAGGGTTTAATATTTTTATGGGTTTTAAACCATTATTTGTGTTTTGTAGCATTTTTATTGTTTATGTAGCATTTTTAGGGTTTCTGTAGTGTGTTTAGATTTAAGTTTTATGTAGCATTTTTTAGGGTTTGTGTTGCATTTTCTGGGTTTATGTAGCGTTTTTAGGGGTGATTTAGCGTTTATGTTGATTTTTTTAAGGTTTATGTCACATTTTTAGGGTTCATGTAGTGTTTTTAGAGTTTATATTGTGTTTTTAGGTTTTATGGAGCATTTTTTATTGTTTATGTTGCATTTTTTGGGGTTTATGTTGTGTTTTTTATGGTTTATGTTACAGTTCTAGGGTTTATGTAGTGCTTTTAGGGTTTATGTATCATTTTGTGGTTTATGTTTCATTTTTTCTTTTATGTTGCGTTTTTACGGTTTTAGTTGCATTTTTAAGGGTTTATGTAACAATTTTAGTTATTATGTATCTATTTGAAGCCTTTTTAGGGTTTTAATGGTTGTTTATGGTTTTTAGTTTTTAGGGTTTTTATGGGTTGTTAACTGGTGTTTATGGTTTTTATGGTGTCTGATGGATTTTTAATGGTTTTTTAGGAGGGGTTTTGGGTTTATTTGTTTTTTTGGGATTAATTGGGGTTGTTAGGGTTTTTTAGTGTGTTTTTGGGTTTGTTTGGGTATTATAGAGGTTTTTAAGGTTTATATATTGTGTTTTAGCATTTTTTGGGTTCTTTAGGGTTTTTAGTGTTCTTGAGAGTTTAATATGGTTCTTTAGGGTTTATTAGGGTTCTTTTGGGTTTATTAGTGTTCTTTAGGATTTGTTATAGTTCATTAGCAATTTTGATGTATATTAGGGTTTTATTCGGCATTTTTAGGCATTAATAGCTTTTTCTAGGGTTTATCAACCTTTTTTAGGGTTATTTAGGATTTATTAGGGGTTATTAGGATTTATTTTATTTATTAGGGTTAGTAACGTTTATTTGGGTTTATTACGATTTATTAGGGTTTATTATGATATGTTAGGGTTTATTATTGTTCATTAGGGCTTTGTTATGGTTTCTTTAAGTTTGATATGATTTATTTGGCATTGTTAGGATTTGTTACGATTTATTTGGGGTTTTTAGGGTTTGTTACGATTTATTTTGGGGTTATTAGAGTTTGTTAGGGTTTATTAGTGGGTTGTTAGGGTTTTTTAGGATTTATTTTTGGGGTTATTAGAGTTTATTAGGGTTTATTAAGTATTTTTAGGGTTTTATTAGGATTGAGTTGGGTTTATTAGGGTATATTATGGTATATTTTGGTATATTTGGGTATGTTAAGGATTTATTAGGGGTTATTATGGTTCGTTATAGTTTATTAATTTTTAAGAGGGTATATTAGGGTTTTATAGTGTTTAGTAGTGTTTATTCGGGTTTATTAGCGCTTTTAAGCTTTGTTATGTTTTATTAGCATTTATTAGGGGTTTTAGGGCTTCCTAATGGTATATTTGCAATTTGTTTTGGGTTTAGTCGGGTTTATTATGGTTTATTATGGTGTGTTAAGGTTTATTAGGGCTGAGTAGGTATTTTTATGGTTTTATTAGGGTTGAGTAAGTATCTTTAAGGTTTTATTAGGGTTTATTAGGGTTGAGTAAAGTTAATTATGGTTTGTTAAGGATTTTTAGGGTTTACTAGGGTTTTTTAGAGTTTTTATGAGGGTATATGAGTGTTTTTTAGTTTTTTAATATATATGAGGGGTTGTTATGACTTTTTAGGTTTTATTAGCTCATTTTTAGTGTTTGTGATCATTTTTTATGTTTTATTTGCTTTGATTTGAATTTATTATGGTTTATTTGGGTTTCAAGGGATTTTTAATGGTTTGTTTGTTTTTATTGTTTATTGGTCTTTAGTTGGGTTTTATTAGGTTTTGGTATGGTGTGTCAAGGTTTATTTGGGTTGAGAAGGTATTTTTAGGGTTTTATTATGGTTTTGTTAGGGTTTGTTGGTTTTTATTAGGGTTTATTAGGGTTTTTTAGGGTTTATTAGGGTTTGTTAGGGGTTTATTAGTTTTTTTTGTTTTATTAGCTTATATTAGAGTTTGTTTGGTCTTTTTAGATAATATAGCATGTTTTTATTGTTTGTGAGAGTTTTGTTTTTGTTTGGGAGTGTTTTTGGGTTTTCTTAGGTTATATTAGAGTTATTATGGTTTTTTAGGGTTTCTAGGGATTCTTAAGGTATAATAGAGATTGTTTGTCTTTATTAGGTTATATTAAAGTTTTTAGGTCTTTTTAGGTAATATAGCGCGTTTTCATTGTTTGTGATCGTTTTTATATTTTTTGTGTGCGTTTTAGGGTTTATTGGGTTATATTAGACTTTATCAGGGTTTCTAGGTATTTTTTAAGGCATACTTGCATTTTTTCTTTATTAGGGTTTTCTAGGGTTTTATTCGGGGTTATTATGGTGTGTTAAGGTTTGTTAGGGTTGAGTAGGGTTTATTTGGCTTTTTTTATTGTTTATTGGGGCTTTTTATTGTTTATTGGGGTTTATTAGGTTTTATTAGTGTTTATTAGTCACTATTAAGGTTGGTTAGGGTTGTTTAGGTTTTATTAATGTGTTTTTAGGGCTTATTAGGTTTTATTATCATATATTAGGGTTTATTAGGGATTTTTGGGGTTTTATTATGGTTGAGTAGAGTTTTATAGGGTTTTTAGGGATTATAAGGCATTTTTTAGGGATTATTGGAGTTTATTAGGGGTTTATTAGGGTTTAATTTTCTATATTATGGTATATTAGGGTTTAACATTTTTAAGGGTTTTAAAGCATTATTTGTGTTTTGTAGCATTTTTATTGTTTATTTAGCATTTTTAGGGTTTATGTAGTGTGTTTAGGGTTTAGGTTTTATGTAGCATTTTTTAGGGTTTATGTTGCATTTTCTGGGTTTATGTAGCGTTTTTAGGGGTGATGTAGCTTTTATTTTTCATTTTTTAGGGTTCATGTAGTGTTTTTAGAGTTTATATTGTGTTTTTAGGTTTTATGGAGCATTTTATAATGTTTATATTGCATGTTTTGGGGTTTATGTTTTGTTTTTATAGTTTATGTTACAGTTCTAGGGTTTATGTAGTACTTTTAGGGTTTATGTGTCATTTTTTGGTTTATGTTTCGTTTTTTCTTTTATGTTCCATTTTTACGGTTTTAGTTGCATTTTTAAGAGTTTATGTACCATTTTAGGGATTATGTATCTATTTAAAGCCTTTTTAGGGTTTTAATGGTTGTTTATGTTTTGTAGTTCTTTAGGGTTTTTATGGGTTGTTAACTGGTGTTTATGGTTTTTATGGTGTCTGATGGCTTTTTAATGGTTTTTAGGGGGGTTTATGGGTTTATTTGTTTTTTGGGATTAATAGGAGTTGTTAGGGGTTTTTAGTGTGTTTTAGGGTTTGTTTGGGTATTATATAGGTTTTTAAGGTTTATATATTGTGTTTTAGCATTTTTTGGGTTCTTTAGGGTTTTCATTGTTTTTGAGAGTTTAATATGGTTCTTTCGGGTTTATTAGGGTTATTTTGGGTTTATTAGTGTTCTTTAGGATTTGTTATAGTTTATTAGCATTTTTGATGTATATTAGGGTTTTATTTGGCATTTTTAGGCATTAATATCTTTTTCTAGGGTTTATCACCCTTTTTTTAGGTTTATTTAGGATTTATTAGGGGTTATTAGGATTTATTTTATTTATTAGGGTTTAGTAACGTGTATTTGGGTTTATTACGATTTATTAGGGGTTTTTATGATATGTTAGGGTTTATTATTGTTCATTAGGGCTTTGTTATGGTTTCTTTAAGTATGATATGATTTATTTGGCATTATTGGGATTTGTTACCATTTATTTGGGGTTTTTAGGGTTTGTTACGATTTGTTTTGGGGTTATTAGAGTTTGTTAGGGTTTATTAGTGGGTTGTTAGGGTTTGTTACGATTTATTTTTGGGGTTATTAGAGTTTGTTAGGGTTTATTAAGTATTTTTAGGGTTTTATTAGGATTGAGTTGGGTTTATTAGGGTATATTATGGTATATTTGGGTATGTTAAGGATTTATTAGGGGTTATTATGGTTCATTATCGTTTATTAATTTTTAAGAGGGTATATTAGGGTTTTATATTGTTTAGTAGTGTTTATTCGGGTTTATTAGTGCTTTTAAGCTTTGTTATGTTTTATTAGCATTTATTAGGGGTTTTAGGGCTTCTTAATGGTATATTTTCATTTTTTTAGGGTTTAGTCGGGTTTATTATGGTTTATTATGGTGTGTTAAGGTTTATTAGGGTTGAGTAGGTATTTTTATGGTTTTATTAGGGTTGACTAAGTATCTTTAAGGTTTTATTAGGGTTTATTAGGGTTAAGTATAGTTAATTATGGTTTGTTAAGTATTTTTAGGGTTTACTAGGGTTTGTTAGTGTTTTTATTAGGTTATATGATTGGTTTTTAGTTTTTTAATATATATGAGGGGTTGTTATGAATTTTTAGGTTTTATTAGCTCATTTTTAGTGTTTGTGATCATTTTTTATGTTTTATTAGCTTTTATTTGAATTTATTATGGTTTATTTGGGTTTCAAGGGATTTTTACTGGTTTTTTTGTTTTTTTTTGTTTATTGGGGTTTAGTTGTGTTTTATTAGGTTTTGGTATGGTGTGTCAAGGTTTATTTGGGTTGAGAAGGTATTTTTAGGGTTTTATTATGGTTTTATTAGGGTTTGTTAGTTTTTATTAGGGTTTATTAGGGATTTTTAGGGTTTATTAGGGTTTTTTAGGGGTTTATTAGTTTTTTTGTTTTATTAGGTTATATTAGTGTTTGTTTGGTCTTTTTAGATAATATAGCATGTTTTTATTGTTTGTGAGAGTTTTGTTTTTGTTTGTGAGTGTTTTCGGGGTTTCATAGGTTATATTAGAGTTATTATGGTTTTTTAGGGTTTCTAAGGATTTTTATGGTATAATAGAGATTGTTTGTCTTTATTAGGTTATATTACTTTTTTTAGGTCTTTTTAGGTAATATAGCGCGTTTTAATTATTTGTGATCATCTTTATATTGTTTGTGTGCGTTTTTGGGTTTATTGGGTTATATTAGATTTTATCAGGGTTTTAAGGGATTTTTTTAAGGCATACTTGCATTTTTTCTTTATTAGGGTTTTCTAGGGTTTTATTCGGGGTTATTATGGTGTGTTAAGGTTTGTTAGGGTTGAGTAGGGTTTATTTGGCTTTATTTATTGTTTATTAGGGATTTTTATTTTTTATTGGGGTTTATTAGGTTTTATTAGTGTTTATTAGTGACTATTAAGGTTGGTTAGGGTTGTTTAGGTTTTATTAATGTGTTTTTAGGGATTATTAGGTTTTATTATCATATATTAGGGTTTATTAGGGATTTTTGGGGTTTTATTATGGTTGAGTAGAGTTTCATAGGGTTTTTAGGGATTATAAGGCATTTTTAGGGATTATTGGAGTTTATTAGGGGTTTATTAGGGTTTAATTTTCTATATTAAGGTATTTTAGGGTTTAATATTTTTAAGGGGTTTAAAGCATTATTGTGTTTTGTAGCATTTTTATTGTTTGTGTAGCATTTTTAGGGTTTATGTAGTGTGTATAGGTTTTAGGTTTTATGTAACATTTTTTAGGGTTTATGTTGCATTTTCTGGGTTTATGTAGCGTTTTTAGGGGTGATGTAGCATTTATGTTGCATTTTTTAGGGTTTATGTAACATTTTTAGGGTTCATGTAGTGTTTTTAAAGTTTATATTGTGTTTTTAGGTTTTATGGAGCATTTTTTAATGTTTATGTTGCATTTTTTTGGGGTTTATGTTGTGTTTTTATGGTTTATGTTACAGTTCTAGGGTTTGTGTAGTGCCTTTTGGCTTTATGTATCATTTTTTGGTTTATGTTTCGTTTTTTCTTTTATGTTGCGTTTTTACGGTTTTAGTTGCATTTTTAAGGGTTTATGTAACAATTTTAGGGATTATGTATCTATTTGAAGCCTTTTTAGGGTTTTAATGGTTGTTTATGGTTTGTAGTTTTTTAGGGTTTTTATGGGTTGTTAACTGGTGTTTATGGTTTTTTTGGTGTCTGATGGCTTTTTAATTGTTTTTAGGGGGGTTTGTGGGTTTATTTGTTTTTTTGGGATTAATTGGGGTTGTTAGGGTTTTTTAGTGTGTTTCAGGGTTTGTTTGGGTATTATAGAGGTTTTTAAGGTTTATATATTGTGTTTTTTCATTTTTTGGGTTCTTTAGGGTTTTTAGTGTTCTTGAGAGTTTAATATGGTTCTTTAGGGTTTATTATGGTTCTTTTGGGTTTATTAGTGTTCTTTTGGATTTGTTATAGTTTATTAGCATTTTTTATGTATATTAGGGTTTTATTTGGCATTTTTAGGCATTAATAGCTTTTTCTTGGGTATATCAACCTTTTTTAGGGTTATTTAGGATTTATTAGGGGTAATTAGGATTTATTTTATTTATTAGGGTTTAGTAACGTGTATTTGGGTTTATTATGATTTATTAGGGTTTATTATGATACGGTAGGGTTTATTATTGTTCATTAGGGCTTTGTTATGGTTTCCTTAAGTTTGATATGATTTATTTGGCATTGTTAGGATTTGTTACGATTTATTTGGGGTTGTTAGGGTTTGTTACGATTTATTTTTGGGTTATCAGAGTTTTTTAGGGTTTATTAGTGGGTTGTTAGGGTTTGTTACGATTTATTTTTGGGGTTATTAGATTTTATTAGGGTTTATTAAGTATTTTTAGGGTTTTATTAGGATTGAGTTGGGTTTATTAGGGTATATTATGGTATATTATGGTATATTTGGGTATGTTAAGGATTTATTAGGGGTTATTGTGGTTCATTATCGTGTATTAATTTTTAAGAGGGTATATTCGGGTTTTATAGTGTTTAGTAGTGTTTATTCGGGTTTATTAGCGCTTTTAAGCTTTGTTATGTTTTATTAGCATTTATTAGGGGTTTTAGGTCTTCTTAATGGTAAATTTACATTTTTTTAGGGCTTAGTCGGGTTTATTAGGGTTTATTATGGTGTGTTAAGGTTTATTAGGGTTGAGTAGGTATTTTTATGGTTTTATTAGTGTTGAGTAAGTATCTTTAAGGTTTTATTAGGGTTTATTAGGGTTGAGTCCAGTTAATTATGGTTTGTTAAGGATTTTTAGGGTTTACTAGGGTTTTTTAGTGTTTTATTACGGTATATGAGTGTTTTTTAGTTTTTTAATATATATGAGGGGTTGTTATGACTTTTTAGGTTTTATTAGCTCATTTTTAGTGTTTGTGATCATTTTTTATGTTTTATTATCTTTTATTTGAATTTATTATGGTTTATTTGGGTTTCAAGGGATTTTTAATGGTTTGTTTGTTTTTTTGTTTATTGGGGTTTAGTTGGGTTTTATTAGGTTTTGGTATGGTGTGTCAAGGTTTATTTGGGTTGAGAAGGTATTTTTAGGGTTTTATTATGGTTTTATTAGGGTTTGTTAGTTTTTATTAGGGTTTATTAGGGATTTTTTGGGTTTATTAGAGTTTGTTAGGGGTTTATTAGTTTTTTTGTTTTATTTGGTTATATTAGAGTTTGTTTGGTCTTTTTATATAATATATCATGTTTTTATTATTTTTGAGAGTTTTGTTTTTTTTTTGAGTGTGTTTGGGGTTTCTTAGGTTATATTAGAGTTATTATGGTTTTTTAGGTTTTCTAGGGATTTTTAATGTATAATAGAGATTGTTTGTCTTTATTAGGTTATATTACTGTTTTTAGGTCTTTTTAGGTAATATAGCGTGTTTTCATTGTTTGTGATCGTTTTCATATTATTTGTGTGCGTTTTAGGGTTTATTGGGTTATATTAGATTTTATCAGGGTTTCTAGGGATTTTTTAAGGCATACTTGCATTTTTTTCTTTATTTGGGTTTTCTAGGGTTTTATTCGGGGTTATTATGGTGTGTTAAGGTTTGTTAGGGTTGAGTAGGGTTTATTTGGCTTTATTTATTGTTTATTGGGGTTTTTATTGTTTATTGGGGTTTATTAGGTTTTATTAGTGTTTATTAGTGACTATAAAGGTTGGTTAGGTTTTATTAATGTGTTTTTAGGGCTTATTAGGTTTTATTATCATATATTAGGGTTTATTAGGGATTTTTGGGGTTTTATTATGGTTGAGTAGAGTTTCATAGGGTTTTTAGGGATTATTGGAGTTTATTAGGGGTTTATTAGGGTTTAATTTTATATATTATGGTATGTTAGGGTTTAGTATTTTTAAGGGTTTTAAAGCATTATTTGTGTTTTGTAGCATTTTTATTGTTTATGTAGCATTTTTAGGGTTTCTGTAGTGTGTTTAGGATTTAGGTTTTATGTAGCATTTTTTAGGGTTTATGTTGCATTTTTTGGGTTTATGTATCGTTTTTAGGGGTGATGTAGCGTTTATGTTGCATTTTTTAGGGTTTATGTAACGTTTTTAGGGTTCATGTAGTGTTTTTAGAGTTTATATTGTGTTTTTAGGTTTTATGGAGCATTTTTTAATGTTTATGTTGCATTTTTTGGGGTTTATGTTGTGTTTTTATGGTTTATGTTACAGTTCTAGGGTTTATGTAGTACATTTAGGGTTTATGTATCATTTTTTGGTTTATGTTTCGTGTTTTCTTTTATGTTGCGTTTTTACGGTTTTAGTTTCATTTTTAAGGGTTTATGTAACAATTTTAGGGATTATGTATCTATTTGAAGCCTTTTTAAGGTTTTAATGGTTGTTTATGGTTTGTAGTTTTTTAGGGTTTTTATGGGTTGTTAACAGGTGTTTATGGTTTTTATGGTGTCTGATGGATTTTTAATGGTTTTTAGGGGGGTTTGTGGGTTTATTTGTTTTTTTGGGATTAATTGGGGTTGTTAGGGTTTTTTAGTGTGTTTTAGGGTTTGTTTGGGTATTATATAGGTTTTTAAGGTTTATATATTGTGTTTTAGCATTTTTTGGATTCTTTAGGGTTTTTAGTGTTCTTGATAGTTTAATATGGTTCTTTAGGGTTTATTAGGGTTATTTTGGGTTTATTAGTGTTCTTTAGGATTTGTTATAGTTTATTAGCATTTTTTATGTATATTAGGGTTTTATTTGGCATTTTTAGGCATTAATAGCTTTTTCTAGGGTTTATCAACCTTTTTTAGGGTTATTTAGGATTTATTAGGGGTAATTAGGATTTATTTTATTTATTAGGGTTTAGTAACGTGTATTTGGGTTTATTACGATTTATTGGGGTTTATTATGATATGGTAGGGTTTATTATTGTTTATTAGGGATTTGTTATGGTTTCCTTAAGTTTGATATGATTTATTTGGCATTGTTAGGATTTGTTACGATTTATTTGGGGTTGTTAGGGTTTGTTACGATTTATTTTTGGGTTATTAGAGTTTTTTAGGGTTTATTAGTGGGTTGTTAGGGTTTGTTATGATTTATTATTGGGGTTATTAGAGTTTATTTGGGTTTATTAAGTATTTTTAGGGTTCTATTAGGATTGAGTTGGGTTTATTAGCGTATATTATGGTATATTTGGGTATGTTAAAGATTTATTTGGGGTTATTGTGGTTCATTATCATGTATTAATTTTCAAGAGGTTATATTCGGGTTTTATAGTGTTTAGTAGTGTTTATTCGGGTTTATTAGCGCTTTTAAGATTTGTTATGCTTTATTAGCATTTATTAGGGGTTTTAGGTCTTCTTAATGGTATATTTGCATTTTTTTAGGGTTTAGTCGGGTTTATTATGGTTTATTATTGTGTGTTAAGGTTTATTAGGGTTGAGTATGTATTTTTATGGTTTTATTAGGGTTGAGTAAGTATCTTTAAGGTTTTATTAGGGTTTATTAGGGTTGAGTACAGTTAATTATGGTTTGTTAAGGATTTTTAGGGTTTACTAGGGTTTGTTAGTGTTTTTATTAGGGTATATGATTGTTTTTTAGTTTTTTAATATATATGAGGGGTTGTTATGACTTTTTATGTTTTATTAGCACATTTTTAGTGTTTGTGATCATTTTTTATGTTGTATTAGCTTTTATTTGAATTTATTATGGTTTATTTGGGTTTCAAGGGATTTTTAATGGTTTGTTTGTTTTTTTTTTGTTTATTGGGGTTTAGTTGGGTTTTATTAGGTTTTGGTATGGTGTGTCAAGGTTTATTTGGGTTGAGAAGGTATTTTTAGGGTTTTATTATGATTTTATTAGGGTTTGTTAGTTTTTATTAGGGTTTATTAGAGATTTTTAGGGTTTATTAGGGTTTGTTAGGGGTTTATTAGTTTTTTTGTTTTATTAGGTTATATTAGAGTTTGTTTGGTCTTTTTGGATAATATATCATGTTTTTATTGTTTGTGAGAGTTTTTTTTGTTTGTGAGTGTTTTTGGGGTTTCTTAGGTTATATTAGAGTTATTATGGTTTTTTAGGGTTTCTAGGGATTTTTAAGGTATAATAGATATTGTTTGTCTTTATTAGGTTATATTACTGTTTTTAGGTATTTTTAGGTAATATAGCACGTTTTCATTCTTTGTGATCGTTTTTATATTGTTTGTGTGCATTTTAGGGTTTATTGGGTTATATTAGATTTTATCAGGGTTTCTAGGGATTTTTTAAGGCATACTTGCATTTTTTCTTTATTAGGGGTTTCTTGGGTTTTATTCGGGGTTATTATGGTGTGTTAAGGTTTGATAGGGATGAGTAGGGTTTATTTGGCGTTATTTATTGTTTATTGGGGCTTTTTATTGTTTATTGGGGTTTATTAGGTTTTATTATTGTTTATTAGTGACTATTAAGGTTGGTTAGGGTTGTTTAGGTTTTATTAATGTGTTTTTAGGGCTTATTAGGTTTTGTTATCATATATTAGGGTTTATTAGGGATTTTTGGGGTTTTATTATGGTTGAGTAGAGTTTCATAGGGTTTTTAGGGATTATAAGGCATTTTTAGGGATTATTGGAGTTTATTAGGGGTTTATTAGGGTTTAATTTTCTATATTATGGTATCTTAGGGTTTAATATTTTTAAGGGTTTTAAAGCATTATTTGTGTTTTGTAGCATTTTTATTGTTTATGTAGCATTTTTAGGGTTTCTGTAGTGTGTTTAGATTTAAGTTTTATGTAGCATTTTTTAGGGTTTATGTTGCATTTTCTGGGTTTATGTAGCGTTTTTAGAGGTGATGTAGCGTTTATGTTGCATTTTTTAGGGTTTATGTAACGTTTTTAGTGTTCATGTAGTGTTTTTAGAGTTTATATTGTGTTTTTAGGTTTTATGGAGCATTTTTTAATGTTTATGTTGCATTTTTTGGGGTTTATGTTGTGTTTTTATGGTTTATGTTACAGTTCTAGGGTTTATGTAGTGCTTTTAGGGTTTATGTATCATTTTTTGGTTTATGTTTCGTTTTTTCTTTTATGTTGCGTTTTTACGGTTTCAGTTGCATTTTTAAGGGTTTGTGTAACAATTTTAGTTATTATGTATCTATTTGAAGCCTTTTTAGGGTTTTAATGGTTGTTTATGGTTTGTAGTTTTTAAGGGTTTTTATGGGTTGTTAACTGGTGTTTATGGTTTTTATGGTGTCTGATGGATTTTTAATGGTTTTTAGGGGGGTTTATGGGTTTATTTGTTTTTTTGGGATTAATTGGGGTTGTTAGGGTTTTTTAGTGTGTTTTAGGGTTTGTTTGGGTATTATATAGGTTTTTAAGGTTTATATATTGTGTTTTAGCATTTTTTGGGTTCTTTAGGGTTTTTAGTGTTCTTGAGAGTTTAATATGGTTCTTTCGGGTTTATTATAGTTCTTTTGGGTTTATTAGTGTTCTTTAGGATTTGTTATAGTTTATTAGCATTTTTGATGTATATTAGGGTTTTATTTGGCATTTTTAGGCATTAATATCTTTTTCTAGGGTTTATCAACCTTTTTTAGGTTTATTTAGGATTTATTAGGGGTTATTAGGATTTATTTTATTTATTAGGGTTTAGTAACGTGTATTTGGGTTTATTACGATTTATTAGTGTTTATTATGATATGTTAGGGTTTATTATTGTTCATTAGGGATTTGTTATGGTTTCTTTAAGTATGATATGATTTATTTGGCATTGTTGGGATTTGTTACGATTTATTTGGGGTTGTTAGGGTTTGTTACGATTTATTTTGGGGTTATTAGAGTTTGTTAGGGTTTATTAGTGGGTTGTTAGGGTTTGTTACGATTTAGTTTTGGGGTTATTAGAGTTTATTAGGGTTTATTAAGTATTTTTAGGGTTTTATTAGGATTGAGTTGGGTTTATTAGGGTTTATTATGGTATATTATGGTATATTTGGGTATGTTAAGAATTTCTTAGGGTTTATTATGGTTCATTATCGTTTATTAATTTTTAATAGGGTATATTAGGGTTTTATAGTGTTTAGTAGTGTTTATTCGGGTTTATTAGCGCTTTTAAGCTTTGTTATGTTTTATTAGCATTTATTAGGGGTTTTAGGGCTTCTTAATGGTATATTTGCATTTTTTTAGGGTTTAGTCGGGTTTATTATTGTTTATTATGGTGTGTTAAGGTTTATTAGGGTTGAGTAGGTATTTTTATGGTTTTATTAGGGTTGACTAAGTATCTTTATGGTTTTATTAGGGTTTATTAGGGTTCAGTACAGTTAATTATGGTTTGTTAAGGATTTTTAGGGTTTACTAGGGTTTGTTAGTGTTTTTATTAGGTTATATGAGTGGTTTTTAGTTTTTTAATATATATGAGGGGTTGTTATGAATTTTTAGGTTTTATTGGCTCATTTTTAGTGTTTGTGATCATTTTTTATGTTTTATTAGCTTTTATTTGAATTTATTATGGTTTATTTGGGTTTCAAGGGATTTTTAATGGTTTTTTTTTGTTTTTTTTGTTTATTGGGGTTTAGTTGGGTTTTATTAGGTTTTGGTATGGTGTGTCAAGGTTTATTTGGGTTGAGAAGGTATTTTTAGGGTTTTATTATGGTTTTATTAGGGTTTGTTAGTTTTTATTAGGGTTTATTAGGGATTTTTAGGGTTTATTAGGGTTTTTTAGGGGTTTATTAGTTTTTTTGTTTTATTAGGTTATATTAGAGTTTGTTTGGTCTTTTTAGATAATATAGCATGTTTTTATTGTTTGTGAGAGTTTTGTTTTTGTTTTTGAGTGTTTTTTGGGTTTCATAGGTTATATTAGAGTTATTATGGTTTTTTAGGGTTTCTAAGGATTTTTATGGTATAATAGAGATTGTTTGTCTTTATTAGGTTATATTACTGTTTTTAGGTCTTTTTAGGTAATATAGCGCGTTTTAATTGTTTGTGATCATCATTATATTGTTTGTGTGCGTTTTTGGGTTTATTGGGTTATATTAGATTTTATCAGGGTTTCAAGGGATTTTTTAAGGCATACTTGCATTTTTTCTTTATTAGGGTTTTCTAGGGTTTTATTCGGTGTTATTATGGTGTGTTAAGGTTTTTTAGGGTTGAGTAGGGTTTATTTGGCTTTATTTATTGTTTATTGGGGCTTTTTATTTTTTATTGGGGTTTATTAGGTTTTATTAGTGTTTATTAGTGACTATTAAGGTTGGTTAGGGTTGTTTAGGTTTTATTAATGTATTTTTAGGGATTATTAGGTTTTATTATCATATATTAGGGTTTATTAGGGATTTTGGGGGTTTTATTATGGTTGAGTAGAGTTTCATAGGGTTTTTAGGGATTATAAGGCATTTTTAGGGATTATTGGAATTTATTAGGGGTTTATTAGGGTTTAATTTTCTATATTAAGGTATTTTAGGGTTTAATATTTTTAAGGGTTTTAAAGCATTATTTGTGTTTTGTAGCATTTTTATTGTTTATGTAGCATTTTTAGGGTTTATGTAGTGTGTATAGGTTTTAGGTTTTATGTAACATTTTTTAGGGTTTATGTTGCATTTTCTGGGTTTATGTAGCGTTTTAGGGGTGATGTAGCGTTTATGTTGCATTTTTTAGGGTTTATGTAACATTTTTAGGGTTCATGTAGTGTTTTTAAAGTTTATATTGTGTTTTTAGGTTTTATGGAGCATTTTTTAATGTTTATGTTGCATTTTTTGGGGTTTATGTTGTGTTTTTATGGTTTATGTTACAGTTCTAGGGTTTGTGTAGTGCTTTTTGGCTTTATGTATCATTTTTTGGTTTATGTTTCGTTTTTTCTTTTATGTTGCGTTTTTACAGTTTTAGTTGCATTTTTAAGGGTTTATGTAACAATTTTAGGGATTATGTATCTATTTGAAGCCTTTTTAGGGTTTTAATGGTTGTTTATGGTTTGTAGTTTTTTAGGGTTTTTATGGGTTGTTAACTGGTGTTTATGGTTTTTATGGTGTCTGATGGCTTTTTAATTGTTTTTAGGGGGGTTTGTGGGTTTATTTGTTTTTTTTGGGATTAATTGGGGTTGTTAGGGTTTTTTAGTGTGTTTCAGGGTTTGTTTGGGTATTATAGAGGTTTTTAAGGTTTATATATTGTGTTTTTTCATTTTTTGGGTTCTTTAGGGTTTTTAGTGTTCTTGAGAGTTTAATATGGTTCTTTAGGGTTTATTATGGTTCTTTTGGGTTTATTAGTGTTCTTTTGGATTTGTTATAGTTTATTAGCATTTTTTATGTATATTAGGGTTTTATTTGGCATTTTTAGGCATTAATAGCTTTTTCTAGGGTATATCAACCTTTTTTAGGGTTATTTAGGATTTATTAGGGGTAATTAGGATTTATTTTATTTATTAGGGTTTAGTAACGTGTATTTGGGTTTATTATGATTTATTAGGGTTTATTATGATATGGTAGGGTTTATTATTGTTCATTAGGGCTTTGTTATGGTTTCCTTAAGTTTGATATGATTTATTTGGCATTGTTAGGATTTGTTACGATTTATTTGGGGTTGTTAGGGTTTGTTACGATTTATTTTTGGGTTATCAGAGTTTTTTAGGGTTTATTAGTGGGTTGTTAGGGTTTGTTACGATTTATTTTTGGGGTTATTAGATTTTATTAGGGTTTATTAAGTATTTTTAGGGTTTTATTAGGATTGAGTTGGGTTTATTAGGGTATATTATGGTATATTATGGTATATTTGGGTATGTTAAGGATTTATTAGGGGTTATTGTGGTTCATTATCGTGTATTAATTTTTAAGAGGGTATATTCGGGTTTTATAGTGTTTAGTAGTGTTTATTCGGGTTTATTAGCGCTTTTAAGCTTTGTTATGTTTTATTAGCATTTATTAGGGGTTTTAGGTCTTCTTAATGGTATATTTTCATTTTTTAGGGTTTAGTCGGGTTTATTAGGGTTTATTATGGTGTGTTAAGGTTTATTAGGGTTGAGTAGGTATTTTTATGGTTTTATTAGGGTTGAGTAAGTATCTTTAAGGTTTTATTAGGGTTTATTAGGGTTGAGTCCAGTTAATTATGGTTTGTTAAGGATTTTTAGGGTTTACTAGGGTTTTTTAGTGTTTTATTACGGTATATGAGTGTTTTTTAGTTTTTTAATATATATGAGGGGTTGTTATGACTTTTTAGGTTTTATTAGCTCATTTTTAGTGTTTGTGGTCATTTTTTATGTTTTATTATCTTTTATTTGAATTTATTATGGTTTATTTGGGTTTTAAGGGATTTTTAATGGTTTGTTTGTTTTTTTGTTTATTGGGGTTTAGTTGGGTTTTATTAGGTTTTGGTATGGTGTGTCAAGGTTTATTTGGGCTGA
>CAUJRU010000008.1:727722-767722 GCA_963277665.1 Viscum album
GAAGGTATTTTTAGGGTTTTATTGTGGTTTTATTAGGGTTTGTTAGTTTTTATTAGGGTTTATTAGGGATTTTTTGGGTTTATTAGAGTTTGTTAGGGGTTTATTAGTTTTTTTGTTTTATTTGGTTATATTAGAGTTTCTTGGTCTTTTTATATAATATATCAAGTTTTTATTATTTTTGAGAGTTTTGTTTTTGTTTTTGAGTGTTTTTGGGGTTTTTTAGGTTATATTAGAGTTATTATGGTTTTTTAGGGTTTCTAGGGATTTTTAATGTATAATAGAGATTGTTTGTCTTTATTAGGTTATATTACTGTTTTTAGGTCTTTTTAGGTAATATAGCTTGTTTTCATTGTTTGTGATCGTTTTCATATTATTTGTGTGCGTTTTAGGGTTTGTTGGGTTATATTAGATTTTATCAGGGTTTCTAGGGATTTTTTAAGGCATACTTGCATTTTTTTCTTTATTTGGGTTTTCTAGGGTTTTATTCGGGGTTATTATGGTGTGTTAAGGTTTGTTAGGGTTGAGTAGGGTTTATTTGGCTTTATTTATAGTTTATTAGGGCTTTTTATTGTTTATTGGGGTTTATTAGGTTTTATTAGTGTTTATTAGTGACTATTAAGGTTGGTTAGGTTTTATTGATGTGTTTTTAGGGCTTATTAGGTTTTATTATCATATATTAGGGTTTATTAGGGATTTTTGGGGTTTTATTATGGTTGAGTAGAGTTTCATAGGGTTTTTAGGGATTATTGGAGTTTATTAGGGGTTTATTAGGGTTTAATTTTCTGTATTATGGTATGTTAGGGTTTAGTATTTTTAAGGGTTTTAAAGCATTATTTGTGTTTTGCTGCATTTTTATTGTTTATGTAGCATTTTTAGGGTTTCTGTAGTGTGTTTAGGATTTAGGTTTTATGTAGAATTTTTTAGGGTTTATGTTGCATTTTTTGGGTTTATGTAGCGTTTTTTGGGGTGATGTAGCGTTTATGTTGCATTTTTTAGGGTTTATGTAACGATTTTAGGGTTTATGTAGTGTTTTTAGAGTTTATATTGTGTTTTTAAGTTTTATGGAGCATTTTTTAATGTTTATGTTGCATTTTTTGGGGTTTATGTTGTGTTTTTATGGTTTATGTTACAGTTCTAGGGTTTATGTAGTGCTTTTAGGGTTTATGTATCATTTTTTGGTTTATGTTTCGTTTTTTCTTTTATGTTGCGTTTTTACGGTTTTAGTTTCATTTTTAAGGGTTTATGTAACAATTTTAGGTATTATGTATCTATTTGAAGCCTTTTTAGGGTTTTAATGGTTGTTTATGGTTTGTAGTTTTTTAGGGTTTTTATGGGTTGTTAACTGGTGTTTATGGTTTTTATGGTGTCTGATGGATTTTTAATGGTTTTTAGGGGGGTTTGTGGGTTTATTTGTTTTTTTGGGATTAATTGGGGTTGTTAGGGTTTTTTAGTGTGTTTTAGGGTTTGTTTGGGTATTATATAGGTTTTTAAGGTTTATATATTGTGTTTTAGCATTTTTTGGGTTCTTTAGGGTTTTTAGTGTTCTTGATAGTTTAATATGGTTCTTTAGGGTTTATTAGGGTTATTTTGGGTTTATTAGTGTTCTTTGGGATTTGTTAGAGTTTATTAGCATTTTTTATGTATATTAGGGTTTTATTTGGCATTTTTAGGCATTAATAGCTTTTTCTAGGGTATATCAACCTTTTTTAGGGTTATTTAGGATTTATTAAGGGTAATTAGGATTTATTTTATTTATTAGGGATTAGTAACGTGTATTTGGGTTTATTATGATTTATTAGGGTTTATTATGATATGGTAGGGTTTATTATTGTTTATTAGGGATTTGTTATGGTTTCCTTAAGTTTGATATGATTTATTTGGCATTGTTAGGATTTGTTACGATTTATTTGGGGTTGGTAGGGTTTGTTACGATTTATTTTTGGGTTATTAGAGTTTTTTAGGGTTTATTAGTGGGTTGTTAGGGTTTGTTACGATTTATTATTGGGGTTATTAGAGTTTATTAGGGTTTATTAAGTATTTTTAGGGTTCTATTAGGATTGAGTTGGGTTTATTAGGATATATTATGGTATATTTGGGTATGTTAAAGAATTATTAGGGGTTATTGTGGTTCATTATCATGTATTAATTTTCAAGAGGGTATATTTGGGTTTTATAGTGTTTAGTAGTGTTTATTCGGGTTTATTAGCGCTTTTAAGCTTTGTTATGTTTTATTATCATTTATTAGGGGTTTTAGGTCTTCTTAATGGTATATTTGCATTTTTTTAGGGTTTAGTCGGGTTTATTATGGTTTATTATTGTGTGTTAAGGTTTATTAGGGTTGAGTATGTATTTTTATGGTTTTATTAGGGTTGAGTAAGTATCTTTAAGGTTATATTAGGGTTTATTCGGGTTGAGTACAGTTAATTATGGTTTGTTAAGGATTTTTAGGGTTTACTAGGGTTTGTTAGTGTTTTTATTAGGGTATATGAGTGTTTTTTAGTTTTTTAATATATATGAGGGGTTGTTATGACTTTTTATGTTTTATTAGCTCATTTTTAGTGTTTGTGATCATTTTTTATGTTGTATTAGCTTTTATTTGAATTTATTATGGTTTATTTGGGTTTCAAGGGATTTTTAATGGTTTGTTTGTTTTTTTGTTTATTGGGGTTTAGTTGGGTTTTATTAGGTTTTGGTACGGTGTGTCAAGGTTTATTTGGGTTGAGAAGGTATTTTTAGGGTTTTATTATGATTTTATTAGGGTTTGTTAGTTTTTATTAGGGTTTATTAGAGATTTTTAGGGTTTATTAGGGTTTGTTAGGGGTTTATTAGTTTTTTTGTTTTATTAGGTTATATTAGAGTTTGTTTGGTATTTTTAGATAATATATCATGTTTTTATTGTTTGTGAGAGTTTTTTTTGTTTGTGAGTGTTTTTGGGGTTTCTTAGGTTATATTAGAGTTATTATGGTTTTTTAGGGTTTCTAGGGATTTTTAAGGTATAATAGAGATTGTTTGTCTTTATTAGGTTATATTACTGTTTTTAGGTCTTTTTAGGTAATATAGCACGTTTTCATTGTTTGTGATCGTTTTTATATTGTTTGTGTGCGTTTTAGGGTTTATTGGGTTATATTAGATTTTATCAGGGTTTCTAGGGATTTTTTAAGGTATACTTGCATTTTTTCTTTATTAGGGGTTTCTAGGGTTTTATTCGGGGTTTTTATGGTGTGTTAAGGTTTGTTAGGGTTGAGTAGGGTTTATTTGGATTTATTTATTGTTTATTGGGGCTTTTTATTGTTTATTGGGGTTTATTAGGTTTTATTATTGTTTATTAGTGACTATTAAGGTTGGTTAGGGTTGTTTAGGTTTTATTAATGTGTTTTTAGGGCTTATTAGGTTTTATTATCATATATTAGGGTTTATTATTGATTTTTGGGGTTTTATTATGGTTGAGTAGAGTTTCATAGGGTTTTTAGGGATTATAAGGCATTTTTAGGGATTATTGGAGTTTATTAGGGGTTTATTAGGGTTTAATTTTCTATATTATGGTATATTAGGGTTTAATATTTTTAAGGGTTTTAAAGCATTATTTGTGTTTTGTAGCATTTTTATTGTTTATGTAGCATTTTTAGGGTTTCTGTAGTGTGTTTAGATTTAAGTTTTATGTAGCATTTTTTAGGGTTTATGTTGCATTTTCTGGGTTTATGTTGAGTTTTTAGAGGTGATGTAGCGTTTATGTTGCATTTTTTAGGGTTTATGTAACGTTTTTAGGGTTCATGTAGTGTTTTTAGAGTTTATATTGTGTTTTTAGGTTTTATGGAGCATTTTTTAATGTTTATGTTGCATTTTTTGGGGTTCATGTTGTGTTTTTATGGTTTATGTTACAATTCTAGGGTTTATGTTGTGCTTTTAGGGTTTATGTATCATTTTTTGGTTTATGTTTCGTTTTTTCTTTTATGTTGCGTTTTTACGGTTTTAGTTTCTTTTTTAAGGGTTTATGTAACAATTTTAGTTATTATGTATCTATTTGAAGCCTTTTTAGGGTTTTAATGGTTGTTTATGGTTTGTAGTTTTTAGGGTTTTTATGGGTTGTTAACTGGTGTTTATGGTTTTTATGGTGTCTGATTGATTTTTAATGGTTTTTAGGGGGGTTTCTGGGTTTATTTGTTTTTTTGGGATTAATTGGGGTTGTTAGGGGTTTTTAGTGTGTTTTAGGGTTTGTTTGGGTATTATATAGGTTTTTAAGGTTTATATATTGTGTTTTACCATTTTTTGGGTTCTTTAG
This sequence comes from Viscum album, assembly GCA_963277665.1. Classification (NCBI taxonomy): domain Eukaryota; kingdom Viridiplantae; phylum Streptophyta; class Magnoliopsida; order Santalales; family Viscaceae; genus Viscum; species Viscum album. The sequence continues at coordinate 732,002 of CAUJRU010000008.1, forward strand.
GGTTTTTAGTGTTCTTGAGAGTTTAATATGGTTCTTTCGGGTTTATTAGAGTTCTTTTGGGTTTATTAGTGTTCTTTAGGATTTGTTATAGTTTATTAGCATTTTTGATGTATATTAGGGTTTTATTTGGCATTTTTAGGCATTAATATCTTTTTCTAGGGTTTATCAACCTTTTTTAGGTTTATTTAGGATTTATTAGGGGTTATTAGGGTTTATTTTATTTATTAGGGTTTAGTAACGTGTATTTGGGTTTATTACGATTTATTAGTGTTTATTATGATATGTTAGGGTTCATTATTGTTCATTAGGGCTTTGTTATGGTTTCATTAAGTATGATATGATTTATTTGGCATTGTTGGGATTTGTTACGATTTATTTGGGGTTGTTAGGGTTTGTTACGATTTATTTTGGGGTTATTAGAGTTTTTAGGGTTTATTAGTGGGTTGTTAGGGTTTGTTACGATTTATTTTTGGGGTTATTAGAGTTTATTAGGGTTTATTAAGTATTTTTAGGGTTTTATTAGGATTGAGTTGGGTTTATTAGGGTTTATTATGGTATATTATAGTATATTTGGGTATGTTAAGAATTTATTAGGGGTTATTATGGTTCATTATCGTTTATTAATTTTTAAGAGGGTATATTCGGGTTTTATAGTGTTTAGTAGTGTTTATTCGGGTTTATTAGCGCTTTTAAGCTTTGTTATGTTTTATTAGCATTTATTAGGGGTTTTAGGGCTTCTTAATGGTATATTTGCATTTTTTTAGGGTTTAGTCGGGTTTATTATGGTTTATTATGGTGTGTTAAGGTTTATTAGGGTTGAGTAGGTATTTTTATGGTTTTATTAGGGTTGACTAAGTATCTTTAAGGTTTTATTAGGGTTTATTAGGGTTCAGTACAGTTAATTATGGTTTGTTAAGGATTTTTAGGGTTTACTAGGGTTTGTTAGTGTTTTTATTAGGTTATATGAGTGGTTTTTAGTTTTTTAATATATATGAGGGGTTGTTATGAATTTTTATGTTTTATTATCTCATTTTTAGTGTTTGTGGTCATTTTTTATGTTTTATTAGCTTTTATTTGAATTTATTATGATTTATTTGGGTTTCAAGGTATTTTTAATGGTTTTTTTGTTTTTTTTTGTTTATTGGGGTTTAGTTGGGTTTTATTAGGTTTTGGTATGGTGTGTCAAGGTTTATTTGGGTTGAGAAGGTATTTTTAGGGTTTTATTATGGTTTTATTAGGGTTTGTTAGTTTTTATTAGGGTTTATTAGGGATTTTTAGGGTTTATTAGGGTTTTTAGGGGTTTATTAGTTTTTTTTGTTTTATTAGGTTATATTAGAGTTTGTTTGGTCTTTTTAGATAATATAGCATGTTTTTATTATTTTTTAGAGTTTTGTTTTTGTTTGTGAGTGTTTTTGGGGTTTCATAGGTTATATTAGAGTTATTATGGTTTTTTAGGGTTTCTAAGGATTTTTATGGTATAATAGAGATTGTTTGTCTTTATTAGGTTATATTACTGTTTTTAGGTCTTTTTAGGTAATATAGCGTGTTTTAATTGTTTGTGATCATCATTATATTGTTTGTGTGCGTTTTAGGGTTTATTGGGTTATATAAGATTTTATCAGGGTTTCAAGGGATTTTTTAAGGCATACTTGCATTTTTTCTTTATTAGGGTTTTCTAGGGTTTAATTCGGGGTTATTATGGAGTGTTAAGGTTTGTTAGGGTTGAGTAGGGTTTATTTGGCTTTATTTATTGTTTATTGGGGATTTTTATTTTTTATTGGGGTTTATTAGGTTTTATTAGTGTTTATTAGTGACTATTAAGGTTGGTTAGGGTTGTTTAGGTTTTATTAATGTGTTTTTAGGTCTTATTAGGTTTTATTATCATATATTAGGGTTTATTAGGGATTTTTGGGGTTTTATTATGGTTGAGTAGAGTTTCATAGGGGTTTTAGGGATTATAAAGCATTTTTAGGGATTATTGGAGTTTATTAGGGGTTTATTAGGGTTTAATTTTCTATATTATGGTATATTAGGGTTTAATATTTTTAAGGGTTTTAAAGCATTATTTGTGTTTTGTAGCATTTTTATTGTTTATGTAGCATTTTTAGGGTTTATGTTGTGTGTATAGGTTTTAGGTTTTATGTATCATTTTTTAGGGTTTATGTTGCATTTTCTGGGTTTATGTAGCGTTTTTAGGGGTGATGTAGCGTTTATGTTGCATTTTTTAGGGTTTATGTAACGTTTTTAGGGTTCATGTAGTGTTTTTAGAGTTTATATTGTGTTTTTAGGTTTTATGGAGAATTTTTTAATGTTTATGTTGCATTTTTTGGGGTTTATGTTGTGTTTTTATGGTTTATGTTACAGTTCTAGGGTTTGTGTAGTGCTTTTTGGCTTTGTGTATCATTTTTTGGTTTATGTTTCGTTTTTTCTTTTATGTTGCATTTTTACGGTTTTAGTTGCATTTTTAAGGGTTTATGTAACAATTTTAGGGATTATGTATCTATTTGAAGCCTTTTTAGGGTTTTAATTATTGTTTATGGTTTGTAGTTTTTTAGGGTTTTTATGGGTTGTTAACTGGTGTTTATGGTTTTTATGGTGTCTGGTGGCTTTTTAATGGTTTTTAGGGGGGTTTGTGGGTTTATTTGTTTTTTTGGGATTAATTGGGGTTGTTAGGGTTTTTTAGTGTGTTTCAGGGTTTGTTTGGGTATTATAGAGGTTTTTAAGGTTTATATATTGTGTTTTTTCATTTTTTGGGTTCTTTAGGGTTTTTAGTGTTCTTGAGAGTTTAATATAGTTCTTTACGGTTTATTATGGTTATTTTGGGTTTATTAGTGTTCTTTTGGATTTGTTATAGTTTATTAGCATTTTTTATGTATATTAGGGTTCTATTTGGCATTTTTAGGCATTAATAGCTTTTTATAGGGTTTATCAACCTTTTTAGGGTTATTTAGGATTTATTAGGGGTAATTAGGATTTATTTTATTTATTAGGGTTTAGTAACATGTATTTGGGTTTATTACGATTTATTAGGGTTTATTATGATATGGTAGGGTTTATTATTGTTCATTAGGGCTTTGTTATGGTTTCCTTAAGTTTGATATGATTTATTTGGCATTGTTAGGATTTGTTACGATTTATTTGGGGTTGTTAGGGTTTGTTATGATTTATTTTTGGGTTATCAGAGTTTTTTAGGGTTTATTAGTGGGTTGTTAGGGTTTGTTACGATTTATTTTTGGGGTTATTAGATTTTATTAGGGTTTATTAAGTATTTTTAGGGTTTTATAAGGATTGAGTTGGGTTTATTAGGGTATATTATGGTATATTATGGTATATTTGGGTATGTTAAGGATTCATTAGGGGTTATTGTGGTTCATTATCATGTATAAATTTTTAAGAGGGTATATTCGGGTTTTATAGTGTTTAGTAGTGTTTATTCGGGTTTATTAGCGCTTTTAAGCTTTGTTATGTTTTATTAGAATTTATTAAGGGTTTTAGGTCTTCTTAATGGTATATTTTCATTTTTTTATGGTTTAGTCGGGTTTATTAGGGTTTATTATGGTGTGTTAAGGTTTATTAGGGTTGAGTAGGTAGTTTTATGGTTTTATTAGGGTTGAGTAAGTATCTTTAAGGTTTTATTAGGGTTTATTAGGGTTGAGTCCAGTTAATTATGGTTTGTTAAGGATTTTTAGGGTTTACTGGGGTTTTTTAGTGTTTTTATTACGGTATATGAGTGTTTTTTAGTTTTTTAATATATATGAGGGGTTGTTATGACTTTTTAGGTTTTATTAGCTCATTTTTAGTGTTTGTGATCATTTTTTATGTTTTATTATCTTTTATTTGAATTTATTATGGTTTATTTGGGTTTCAAGGGATTTTTAATGTTTTGTTTGTTTTTTTGTTTATTGGGGTTTAGTTGGGTTTTATTAGGTTTTGGTATGGTGTGTCAAGGTTTATTTGGGTTGAGAAGGTATTTTTAGGGTTTTATTATGGTTTTATTAGGGTTTTTTGTTTTTATTAGGGTTTATTAGGGATTTTTTGGGTTTATTAGAGTTTGTTAGGGGTTTATTAGTTTTTTTGTTTTATTTGGTTATATTAGAGTTTGTTTGGTCTTTTTATATAATATATCATGTTTTTATTGTTTTTGAGAGTTTTGTTTTTGTTTTTGAGTGTTTTTGGGGTTTCTTAGGTTATATTAGAGTTATTATGGTTTTTTAGGGTTTCTAGGGATTTTTAATGTATAATAGAGATTGTTTGGCTTTGTTAGGTTATATTACTGTTTTTAGGTCTTTTTAGGTAATATAGCGTGTTTTCATTGTTTGTGATCGTTTTCATATTATTTTTGTGCGTTTCAGGGTTTATTGGGTTATATTAGATTTTATCAGGGTTTCTAGGGATTTTTTAAGGCATACTTGCATTTTTTTTCTTTATTTGGGTTTTCTAGGGTTTTATTCGGGGTTATTATGGTGTGTTAAGGTTTGTTAGGGTTGAGTAGGGTTTATTTGGCTTTATTTATTGTTTATTGGGGATTTTTATTGTTTATTGGGGTTTATTAGGTTTTATTAGTGTTTATTAGTGACTATTAAGGTTGGTTAGGTTTTATTAATGTGTTTTTAGGGCTTATTAGGTTTTATTATCATATATTAGGGTTTATTAGGGATTTTTGGGGTTTTATTATGGTTGAGTAGAGTTTCATAGGGTTTTTAGGGATTATTGGAGTTTATTAGGCGTTTATTAGGGTTTAATTTTCTATATTATGGTATGTTAGGGTTTAATATTTTTAAGGGTTTTAAAGCATTATTTGTGTTTTGTAGCATTTTTATTGTTTTTGTAGCATTTTTAGGGTTTCTGTAGTGTGTTTAGGATTTAGGTTTTATGTAGCATTTTTTAGGGTTTATGTTGCATTTTTTGGGTTTATGTAGCGTTTTTAGGGGTGATGTAGCGTTTATGTTGCATTTTTTAGGGTTTATGTAACGTTTTTAGGGTTCATGTAGTGTTTTTAGAGTTTATATTGTGTTTTTAGGTTTTATGGAGCATTTTTTAATGTTTATGTTGCATTTTTTGGGGTTTATGTTGTGTTTTTATGGTTTATGTTACAGTTCTAGGGTTTATGTAGTGCTTTTAGGGTTTATGTATCATTTTTGGTTTATGTTTCGTTTTTTCTTTTATGTTGCGTTTTTACGGTTTTAGTTGCATTTTTAAGGGTTTATGTAACAATTTTAGGGATTATGTATCTATTTGAAGCCTTTTTAGGGATTTAATGGTTGTTTATGGTTTGTAGTTTTTTAGGGTTTTTATGGGTTGTTAACTGGTGTTTATGGTTTTTATGGTGTCTGATGGATTTTTAATGGTTTTTAGGGGGGTTTGTGGGTGTATTTGTTTTTTTGGGATTAATTGCGGTTGTTAGGGTTTTTTAGTGTGTTTTAGGGTTTGTTTGGGTATTATATAGGTTTTTAGGGTTTATATATTGTGTTTTAGCATTTTTTGGGTTCTTTAGGGTTTTTAGTGTTCTTGAGAGTTTAATATGGTTCTTTAGGGTATATTAGGGTTCTTTTGGGTTTATTAGTGTTCTTTAGGATTTGTTATAGTTTATTAGCATTTTTTATGTATATTAGGGTTTTATTTGGCATTTTTAGGCATTAATAGCTTTTTCTAGGGTTTATCAACCTTTTTTAGGGTTATTTAGGATTTATTAGGGGTAATTAGGATTTATTTTATTTATTAGGGTTTAGTAACGTGTATTTGGGTTTATTACGATTTATTAGGGTTTATTATGATATGTTAGAGTTTATTATTGTTCATTAGGGATTTTTTATGGTTTCCTTAAGTTTGATATGATTTATTTGGCATTGTTAGGATTTGTTAAAATTTATTTGGGGTTGTTAGGGTTTGTTACGATTTATTTTTGGGTTATTAGAGTTTTTTAGGGTTTATTACTGTGTTGTTAGGGTTTGTTACGATTTATTATTGGGGTTATTAGAGTTTATTAGGGTTTATTAAGTATTTTTAGGGTTTTATTAGGATTGAGTTGGGTTTATTAGGGTATATTATTGTATATTTGGGTATGTTAAGGATTTATTATGGGTTATTGTGGTTCATTATCGTGTATTAATTTTTAAGAGGGTATATTCGGGTTTTATAGTGTTTAGTAGTGTTTATTAGGGTTTATTAGCGCTTTTAAGCATTGTTATGTTTTATTAGCATTTATTAGGGGTTTTAGGTCTTCTTAATGGAATATTTGCATTTTGTTTAGGGTTTAGTCGGGTTTATTGTGGTTTTTTATTGTGTGTTAAGGTTTATTAGGGTTGAGTATGTATTTTTATGGTTTTATTAGGGTTGAGTAAGTATCTTTAAGGTTTTATTAGGGTTTATTAGTGTTGAGTACAGTTAATTATGGTTTGTTAAGGATTTTTAGGGTTTACTAGGGTTTGTTAGTGTTTTTATTAGGGTATATGAGTGTTTTTTAGTTTTTTAATATATATGAGGGGTTGTTATGACTTTTTAGGTTTTATTAGCTCATTTTTAGTGTTTGTGATCAATTTTTATGTTGTATTAGCTTTTATTTGAATTTATTATGGTTTATTTGGGTTTCAAGGGGTTTTTAATGGTTTGTTTGTTTTTTTTTTGTTTATTGGGGTTTAGTTGGGTTTTATTAGGTTTTGGTATGGTGTGTCAAGGTTTATTTGGGTTGAGAAGGTTTTTTTAGGGTTTTATTATGGTTATATTAGGGTTTGTTAGTTTTTATTAGGGTTTATTAGAGATTTTTAGGGTTTATTAGGGTTTGTTAGGGGTTTATTAGTTTTTTTGTTTTATTAGGTTATATTAGAGTTTGTTTGGTCTTTTTAGATAATATAGCATGTTTTTATTGTTTGTGAGAGTTTTTTTTTGTTTGTGAGTGTTTTTGGGGATTCTTAGGTCATATTATAGTTATTATGGTTTTTTAGGGTTTCTAGGGATTTTTAAGGTATAATTGAGATTGTTTGTCTTTATTAGGTTATATTACTATTTTTAGGTCTTTTTAGGTAATATAGCACGTTTTCATTGGTTGTGGTCCTTTTTATATTATTTGTGTGCGTTTTAGGGTTTATTGGGTTATATTAGATTTTATCAGGGTTTCTAGGGATTTTTTAAGGCATACTTGCATTTTTTCTTTATTAGGGTTTTCTAGGGTTTTACTCAGGGTTATTATGGTGTGTTAAGGTTTGTTAGGGTTGAGTAGGGTTTATTTGGCTTTATTTATTGTTTATTGGGGCTTTTTATTGTTTATTGGGGTTTATTAGGTTTTATTATTGTTTATTAGTGACTATTAAGGTTGGTTAGGGTTGTTTAGGTTTTATTAATGTGTTTTTGGGGATTATTAGGTTTTATTATCATATATTAGGGTTTATTAGGGATTTTTGGGGTTTTATTATGGTTGAGTAGAGTTTCATAGGGTTTTTAGGGATTATAAGGCATTTTTAGGGATTATTGGAGTTTATTAGGGGTTTATTAGGGTTTAATTTTCTATATTATGGTATATTAGGGTTTAATATTTTTAAGGGTTTTAAAGCATTATTTGTGTTTTGTATCATTTTTATTGTTTATGTAGCATTTTTTGGGTTTCTGTAGTGTGTTTAGTATTTAGGTTTTATGTAGCATTTTTTAGGGTTTATGTTGCATTTTCTGGGTTTATGTAGCATTTTTAGAGGTGATGTAGTGTTTATGTTACATTTTTTAGGGTTTATGTAACGTTTTTAGGGTTCATGTAGTGTTTTTAGAGTTTATATTGTGTTTTTAGGTTTTATGGAGCATTTTTTAATGTTTATGTTGCATTTTTTGGGGTTTATGTTGTGTTTTTATGGTTTATGTTACAGTTCTAGGGTTTATGTAGTGCTTTTAGGGGTTATGTATCATTTTTTGGTTTATGTTTCGTTTTTTCTTTTATGTTGCGTTTTTACGGTTTTTGTTGCATTTTAAGGGTTTATGTAACAATTTTAGGGATTATGTATCTATTTGAATCCTTTTTAGGGTTTTAATGGTTGTTTATGGTTTTTAGTTTTTTAGGGTTGTTATGGGTTGTTAACTGGTGTAATGGTTTTTGTGGTGTCTGATGGATTTTTAATGGTTTTTAGGGGGGTTTATGGGTTTATTTGTTTTTTTGGGATTAATTGGGGTTGTTAGGGTTTTTTAGTGTCTTTTAGGGTTTGTTTGGGTATTATAGAGGTTTTTAAGGTTTATATATTGTGTCTTAGCATTTTTTGGGTTCTTTACGTTTTTTAGTGTTCTTGAGAGTTTAATATGGTTATTTAGGGTTTATTAGGGTTCTTTTGGGTTTATTAGTGTTCTTTTGGATTTGTTATAGTTTATTAGCATTTTTGATGTATATTAGGGTTTTATTTGGCATTTTTAGGCATTAATAGCTTTTTCTAGGGTTTATCAACCGTTTTTAGGGTTATTTAGTATTCATTAGGGGTTATTAGGCTTTTAGTGTTTTTATTAGGGTATATGAGTGTTTTTTAGTTTTTTAATATATATGAGGCGTTGTTATGACTTTTTAGGTTTTATTAGCTCATTTTTAGTGTTTGTGATCATTTTTTAAGTTTTATTAGATTTTATTTGAATTTATTATGGTTTATTTGGGTTTCAAGGGATTTTTAATGGTTTGTTTGTTTTTTTTGTTTATTGGGGTTTAGTTGGGTTTTATTAGATTTTGGTATGGTGTGTCAAGGTTTATTTGGGTTGAGAAGGTATTTTTTGGGTTTTATTATGGTTTTATTAGGGTTTGTTTGTTTTTATTAGGGTTTATTAGATATTTTTAGGGTTTATTAGGGTTTGTTAGGGGTTTATTAGTTTTTTTGTTTTATTAGGTTATATTAGAGTTTGTTTGGTCTTTTTAGATAATATAGCATGTTTTTATTGTTTGTGAGAGTTTTGTTTTTGTTTGTGAGTGTTTTTGGGGTTTCTTAGGTTATATTAGAGTTATTATGGTTTTTAGGGTTTCTAGGGATTTTTAAGGTATAATAGAGATTGTTTGTCTTTATTAGGTTATATTACTGTTTTTAGGTCTTTTTAGGTAATATAGCGAGTTTTCCTTGTTTGTGATCATTTTTATATTATTTGTGTGCGTTTTAGGGTTTATTGGGTTATATTATATTTTATCTGGATTTCTAGGGATTTTTTAAGGCATACTTGCATTTTTTACTTTATTAGGGTTTTCTAGGGTTTTATTCGGGGTTATTATGGTGTGTTAAGGTTTGTTAGGGTTGAGTAGGGTTTATTTGGATTTATTTATTGTTTATTGGGGCTTTTTATTGTTTATTGGGGTTTATTAGGTTTTATTACTGTTTATTAGTGACTATTAAGGTTGGTTAGGGTTGTTTAGGATTTATTAATGTGTTTTTAGGGCTTATTAGGTTTTATTATCATATATTTGGGTTTATTAGGGATTTTTGGGGTTTTATTATGGTTGAGTAGAGTTTCATAGGGTTTTTAGGGATTATATGGCATTTTTAGGGATTATTGGAGTTTATTAGGGGTTTATTAGGGTTTAATTTTCTATATTATGGTATATTAGGGTTTAATATTTTTAAGGGTTTTAAAGCATTATTTGTGTTTTGTAGCATTTTTATTGTTTATGTAGCATTTTTAGGGTTTCTGTAGGGTGTTTAGGATTTAGGTTTTATGTTGCATTTTTTAGGGTTTATGTTTCATTTTCTGGGTTTATGTAGCGTTTTTAGGGGTGATGTAGCATTTATGTTGCTTTTTTAGGGTTTATGTAACGTTTTTAGGGTTCATGTAGTGTTTTTAGAGTTTATATTGTGTTTTTAGGTTTTATGGAGCATTTTTTAATGTTTATGTTGCATTTTTTGGGGTTTATGTTGTGTTTTTATGGTTTATGTTATTGTTCTAGGGTTTATGTAGTGCTTTTAGGGTTTATGTATCATTTTTTGGTTTATGTTTCATTTTTTCTTTTATGTTGCGTTTTTACGGTTTTAGTTGCATTTTTAAGGGTTTATGTAACAATTTTAGGGATTATGTATCTATATGAAGCCTTTTTAGGGTTTTAATGGTTGTTTATGGTTTGTAGTTTTTTAGGGTTTTTATGGGTTTTTAACTGGTGTTTATGGTTTTTATGGTGTCTGATGGATTTTTAATGGTTTTTAGGGGGGTTTCTGGATTTATTTGTTTTTTTGGGATTAATTGGGGTTGTTAGGGTTTTTTAGTGTGTTTTAGGGTTTGTTTGGGTGTTATAGAGGTTTTTAAGGTTTATATATTGTGTTTTAGCATTTTTTGGGTTCTTTAGGGTTTTTAGTGTTCTTCATAGTTTAATATGGTTATTTAGGAATTATTAGGGTTCTTTTGGGTTTATTAGTGTTCTTTAGGATTTGTTATAGTTTATTAGCATTTTTGATGTATATTAGGGTTTTATTTGGCATTTTTAGGCATTAATAGCTTTTTCTAGGGTTTATCAACCGTTTTTTGGGTTATTTAGGATTTATTAGGGGTTATTAGGATTTATTTTATTTATTAGGGTTTAGTAATGTGTATTTGGGTTTATTACAATTTATTAGGGTTTATTATGATATGGTAGGGTTTATTATTGTGCATTAGGGCTTTGTTATGGTTTCCTTAAGTTTGATATGATTTATTTGGCATTGTTAGGATTTGTTACGATTTATATGGGGTTGTTAGGGTTTGTTACGATTTATTTTGGGGTTATTAGAGTTTGTTAGGGTTTATTAGTGGGTTGTTAGGGTTTGTTACGATTTATTTTTGGGGTTATTAGAGTTTATTAGGGTTTATTAAGTATTTTTAGCGTTTTATTAGGATTGAGTTGGGTTTATTAGGGTATATTATGGTATATTATGGTATATTTGGGTATGTTAAGGATTTATTTGGGGTTATCGTGGTTCATTATCGTTTATTAATTTTTAAGAGGGTATATTCGGGTTTTATAGTGTTTAGTAGTGTTTATTCGGGTTTATTAGCGCTTTTAAGCTTTGTTATGTTTTATTAGCATTTATTAGGGGTTTTAGGGCTTCTTAATGGTATATTTGCATTTTTTTTAGGGTTTAGTCGGGTTTATTATGGTTTATTATGGTGTGTTAAGGTTTATTAGGTTTGAGTATGTATTTTTATGGTTTTATTAGGGTTGAGTAAGTATCTTTAAGGTTTTATTAGGGTTTATTAGGGTTGAGTACAGTTAATAATGGTTTGTTAAGGATTTTTAGGGTTTACTAGGGTTTGTTAGTGTTTTTATTAGGGTATATGAGTGTTTTTTAGTTTTTTAATATATATGAGGGGTTGTTATGACTTTTTAGGTTTTATTAGCTCATTTTTAGTGTTTGTGATCATTTTTTATGTTTTATTAGCTTTTATTTGAATTTATTATGGTTTATTTGGGTTTCAAGGGATTTTTAATGGTTTGTTTTTTTTTGATTATTGGGGTTTAGTTGGGTTTTATTAGGTTTTGGTATGGTGTGTCAAGGTTTATTTGGGTTGAGAAGGTATTTTTAGGGTTTTAGTATGGTTTTATTAGGGTTTGTTAGTTTTTATTACGGTTTATTAGAGATTTTTAGGGTTTATTAGGGTTTGTTAGGGGTTTTTTAGATTTTTTGTTTTATTAGGTTATATTAGATTTTGTTTGGTCTTTTTAGATAATATAGCATGTTTTTAGTGTTTATGATAGTTTTGTTTTTGTTTGTGAGTGTTTTTGGGGTTTCTTAGGTTATAATAGAGTTATTATGGTTTTTTAGGGTTTCTAGGGATTTTTAAGGTATAATAGAGATTGTTTGTCTTTATTAGGTTATATTACTGTTTTTAGGTCTTTTTAGGTAACATAGCACGTTTTCATTGTTTGTGATCGTTTTTATATTGTTTGTGTGCGTTTTAGGGTTTATTGGGTTATATTATATTTTATCAGGGTTTCTAGGGATTTTTATGGTATACTTGCATTTTTTATTTATTAGGGTTTTCTAGGGTTTTATTCGGGGTTATTATGGTGAGTTAAGGTGTGTTAGGGTTGAGTAGGGTTTATTTCACTTTATTTATTGTTTATTGGGTCTTTTTAGTGTTTATTGGGGTTTATTAGGTTTTATTAGTGTTTATTAGTGACTATTAAGGTTGGTTAGGATTGTTCAGGTTTTCTTAATATGTTTTTAGGGATTATTAGGTTTTATTATCATATATTAGGGTTTATTAAGGATTTTTTGGGTTTTATTATGGTTGAGTAGAGTTTCATAGGGTTTTTTGGGATTATAAGGCATTTTTAGGGATTATTGGAGTTTATTAGGGTTTGATTTTCTATATTATGGTATATTAGGGTTTAATATTTTTAAGGGTTTTAAAGAATTATTTGTGTTTTGTAGCATTTTTATTGTTTATGTAGCATTTTTATGGTTTATGTAGTGTGTTTAGGGTTTAGGTTTTATGTAGAATTTTTTAGGCTTTATGTTGCATTTTCTGGGTTTATGTAGCGTTTTTAGGGGTGATGTAGCGTTTATGTAGCATTTGTTAGGGTTTATATAACGTTTTTAGGGTTCATGTAGTGTTTTTAGAGTTTATATTGTGTTTTTAGGTTATATGGAACATTTTTTAATGTTTATGTTGCATTTTTTGGGGTTTATGTTGTGTTTTTTATGGTTTATTTTACAGTTCTAGGGTTTATGTAGTGCTTTTAGGGTTTATGTATCATTTTTTGCTTTATGTTTCATTTTTTCTTTAACGTTGCGTTTTTACGGTTTTAGTTGCATTTTTAAGGGTTTATATAACAATTTTAGGGATTATATATCTATTTGAAGCCTTTTTAGGGTTTTAATGGTTGTTTATGGTTTATAGTTTTTTAGGGTTTTTATGGGTTGTTAACTGGTGTTTATGGTTTTTATGGTGTCTGATGGCTTTTTAATGGTTTTTAGGGGGGTTTATGGGTTTATTTGTTTTTTTGGGATTAATTGGGGTTGTTAGGGTTTTTTAGTGTGTTTTAGGGTTTGTTTGGGTATTATAGAGGGTTTTAAGGTTTATATATTGTGTTTTAGCATTTTTTGGGTTCTTTAGGGTTTTTAGTGTTCTTGAGAGTTTAATATGGTTCTTTAGGGTTTATTAGGGTTCTTTTGGGTTTATTAGTGTTCTTTAGGATTTGTTTTAGTTTATTAGCATTTTTGATGTATATTAGGGTTTTATTTGGCATTTTTAGGCATTAATAGCTTTTTCTAGGGTTTATCAACCTTTTTTAGGGTTATTTAGGATTTATTAGGGGTTATTAGGATTTATTTTATTTATTAGGGTTTAGTAACATATATTTGGGTTTATTACAATTTATTAGGGTTTATTATGATATGTTAGGGTTTATTATTGTTCATTAGGGCGTTGTTATGGTTTATTTAAGTTTGATATGATTTATTTGGCATTTTTAAGATTTTTTACGATTTATTTGGGGTTGTTAGGGTTTGTTACGATATTTTTTTGGGGTTATTAGAGTTTATTAGGGTTTATTAAGTATTTTTAGGGTTTTATTAGGATTGAGTTGGGTTTATTAGGGTATAGTATGGTATATTATGGTATATTTGGGTATGTTAAGGATTTATTAGCGGTTATTATGGTTCATTATCATTTATTAATTTTTAAGAGGGTATATTAGGGTTTTATAGTGTTTAGTAGTGTTTATTTGGGTTTATTAACTCTTTTAAGCTTTGTTATGTTTTATTAGCATTTATTAGGGCTTTTAGGGCTTCTTAATGGTATATTTGCATTTTGTTTAGGGTTTAGTCGGGTTTATTATGGTTTATTATGGTGTGTTATGGTTTATTAGGGTTGAGTAGGCATTTTTATGGTTTTATTAGGGTTGAGTAAGTTTCTTTAATGTTTTATTAGGGTTTATTAGGGTTGAGTGCAGTTAATTATGGTTTGTTAAGGATTTTTTGGGTTTACTAGGGTTTGTTAGTGTTTTTATTAGGGTATATGAGTGTTTTTTAGTTTTTTAATATATATGAGGGGTTGTTATGAATTTTTAGGTTTTATTAGCTCATTTTTAGTGTTTGTGATCATTTTTTATGATTTATTAGCTTTTATTTGAATTTATTATGGTTTATTTGGGTTTCAAGGGATTTTTAAGGGTTTGTTTGTTTTTTTTGTTTATTGGGGTTTATTGGGTTTTATTAGGTTTTGGAATGGTGTGTCAAGGTTTATTTGGGTTGAGAAGGTATTTTTAGGGTTTTATTATGGTTTTATTAGGGTTTGTTAGTTTTTATTAGGGTTTATTAGGGATGTTTAGGGTCTATTATGGTTTGTTAGGGGTTTATTAGTTTTTTTGTTTTATTAGGTTATATTAGAGTTTGTTTGGTCTTTTTAGATAATATAGCATGTTTTTATTTTTTGTGAGAGTTTTGTTTTTGTTTGTGATTGTTTTTGGGGTTTCTTAGGTTATATTAGAGTTATTATGGGTTTTTAGGGTTTCTATGGATTTTTAAGGTATAATAGAGATTGTTTGTCTTTATTAGGTTATATTACTGTTTTTAGGTCTTTTTAGGTAATATAGCTAGTTTTCATTTTTTGTGATCGTTTTTATATTGTTTGTGTGCGTTTTAGGGTTTATTGGGTTATATTAGATTTTATCAGGGTTTCTAGGGATTTTTAAGGCACATTTGCATTTTTTCTTTATTAGGGTTTTCTAGGGGTTTATTCGGGGTTATTATGGTGTGTTAATGTTTGTTAGGGTTGAGTAGGGTTTATTTGGCTTTATTTATTGTTTATTGGGGCTTTTTAGTGTTTATTGGGGTTTATTAGGTTTTATTAGTGTTTATTAGTGACTATTAAGGTTGGTTAGGGTTGTTTAGGTTTTCTTAATGTGTTTTTAGGGCTTATTTGGTTTTATTATCATATATTAGGGTTTATTAGGGATTTTTGGGGTTTTATTATGATTGAGTAGAGTTTCATAGGGTTTTTAGGGATTATAAGGCATTTTTAGGGATTATTGGAGTTTATTAGGGGTTTATTAGGGGTTCATTTTCTATATTATGGTATATTAGGGTTTAATATTTTTAAGGGTTTTAAAGCATTATTTGTGTTTTGTAGCATTTTTATTGTTTATGTCGCATTTTTAGGGTTTATGTAGTGTGTTTCGGGTTTAGGTTTTATGTAGCATTTTTTAGGGTTTATGTTTCATTTTCTGGCTTTATGTAGCGTTTTTAGGGGTGATGTAGCATTTATGTTGCATTTTTTAGGGTTTATGTAACGTTTTTAGGGTTCATGTAGTGTTTTTAGAGTTTATATTGTGTTTTTATGTTTTATGGAGAATTTTTTAATGTTTATGTTGCATTTTTTGGGGTTTATGTTGTGTTTTTTATGGTTTATGTTACAGTTCTAGGGTTTATGTAGTGCTTTTAGGGTTTATGTATCATTTTTTGGTTTATGTTTCGTTTTTTCTTTTATGTTGCGTTTTTACGGTTTTAGTTTCATTTTTAAGGGTTTATGTAACAATTTTAGGGATTATGTATCTATTTGAAGCCTTTTTAGGGTTTTAATGGTTGTTTATGGTTTGTAGTTTTTTAGGGTTTTCATGGGTTGTTAACTGGTGTTCAAGGTTTTTATGGTGTCTGATGGCTTTTTAATGGTTTTAGGGGGGTTTATGGGTTTATTTGTTTTTTTGGGATTAATTGGGGTTGTTAGGGTTTTTTAGTGTGTTTCAGGGTTTGTTTGGGTATTATAGAGGTTTTTAAGGTTTATATATTGTGTTTTATCATTTTTTGGGTTCTTTTGGGTTTTTAGTGTTCTTGAGAGTTTAATATGGTTCTTTAAGGTTTATTAGGGTTCTTTTGGGTTTATTAGTGTTCTTGAGGATTTGTTATAGTTTATTAGCATTTTTGATGTATATTAGTGTTTTATTTGGTATTTTTAGGCATTAATAGCTTTTTCTAAGGTTTATCATCCTTTTTTAGGGTTATTTAGGATTCATTAGGGGTTATTAGGATTTATTTTATTTATTAGGGTTTAGTAACATGTATTTGGGTTTATTACGATTTATTAGGGTTTATTATGATATGTTAGGGTTTATTATTGTTCATTAGGGATTTTTCATGGTTTCTTTAAGTTTGATATGATTTATTTGGCATTGTTAGGATTTGTTACGATTTATTTGGGGTTGTTAGGGTTTTTTACGATATATTATGGGGTTATTAGAGTTTGTTAGGGTTTATTAGTGGGTTGTTAGGGTTTGTTACGATTTATTTTTCGGGTTATTAGAGTTTATTAGGGTTTATTAAGTATTTTTAGGGTTTTATTAGGATTGAGTTGGGTTTATTAGGGTATATTATGGTATATTATGGTATATTTGGGTACGTTAAGGATTTATTAGGGGTTATTATAGTTCATTATCATTTATTAATTTTTAAGAGGGTATATTAGGGTTTTATAGTGTTTAGTAGTGTTTATTTGGGTTTATTAGCGCTTTTAAGCTTTGTTATGTTTTATTAGCATTTATTAGGGGTTTTAGGGCTTCCTAATGGTATATTTGCATTTTGTTTAGGGTTTAGTCAAGTTTATTATGATTTATTATGGTGTGTTAAGGTTTATTAGGGTTGAGTAGGTATTTTTATGGTTTTATTAGGGTTGAGTAAGTATCTTTAAGGTTTTATTAGGGTTTATTAGGGTTGAGTAAAGTTAATTATGGTTTGTTAAGGATTTTTAGGGTTTACTAGGGTTTTTTAGTGTTTTTATGAGGGTATATGAGTGTTTTTTAGTTTTTTAATATATTTGAGAGGTTGTTATGACTTTTTAGGTTTTATTAGCTCATTTTTAGTGTTTGTGATCATTTTTTATGTTTTATTAGCTTTGATTTGAATTTATTATGGTTTATTTGGGTTTCAAGGGATTTTTATTGGTTTGTTTGTTTTTATTGTTTATTGGTGTTTAGTTGGGTTTTATTAGGTTTTGGTATGGTGTGTCAAGGTTTATTTGGGTTGAGAAGGTATTTTTAGTGTTTTATTATGGTTTTATTAGGGTTTGTTAGTTTTTATTAGGGTTTATTAGGGATTTTTAGGGTTTATTAGGGTTTATTAGGGGTTTATTAGTTTTTTTTGTTTTATTAGCTTATATTAGAGTTTGTTTGGTCTTTTTAGATAATATAGCATGTTTTTATTGTTTGTGAGAGTTTTGTTTTTGTTTGTGAGTGTTTTTGGGGTTTCTTAGGTTATATTAGAGTTATTATGGTTTTTTAGGGTTTCTTGGGATTTTTAAGATATAATAGAGATTGTTTGTCTTTATTAGGTTATATTACAGTTTTTAGGTCTTTTTAGGTAATATAGCGCGTTTTCATTGTTTGTGATCGTTTTTATATTGTTTGTGTGCGTTTTAGGGTTTATTGGGTTATATTAGATTTTATCAGGGTTTCTAGGGATTTTTTAATGCATACTTGCATTTTTTCTTTATTAGGGTTTTCTAGGGTTTTATTCGGGGTTATTATGGTGTGTTAAGGTTTGTTAGGGTTGAGTAGGGTTTATTTGGCTTTATTTATTGTTTATTGGGGCTTTTTAGTGTTTATTGGGGTTTATTAGGTTTTATTAGTGACTATTAAGGTCTGTTAGGGTTGTTTAGGTTTTCTTAATGTGTTTTTAGGGCTTATTAGGTTTTATTATCATATATTAGGGTTTATTAGGGATTTTTGGGGTTTTATTATGGTTGAGTAGAATTTCATAGGTTTTTAGGGATTATAAGTCATTTTTAGGGATTATTGGAGTTTATTAGGGGTTTATTAGGGTTTAATTTTCTATATTATGGTATATTAGAGTTTAATATTTTTAAGGGTTTTAAAGCATTATTTGTGTTTGGTAGCATTTTTATTATTTATGTAGCATTTTTAGGGTTTATGTAGTGTGTTTAGGGTTTAGGTTTTATGTAGCATTTTTTATGGTTTATGTTGCATTTTCTGGGTTTATGTAGTGTTTTTAGGGGTGATGTAGCATTTATGTTGCATTTTTTAGGGTTTATGTAACGTTTTTAGGGTTTATGTAGTGCTTTTAGAGTTTATATTGTGTTTTTAGGTTTTATGGAGCATTTTTTAATGTTTATGTTTCATTTTTTGGGGTTTATGTTGTGTTATTTATGTTTTATGTTACAGTTCTAGGGTTTATGTAGTGCTTTTAGGGTTTATGTATCATTTTTTGGTTATGTTTCGTTTTTTCATTTATGTTGCGTTTTTACGGTTTTAGTTGCATTTTTAAGGATTTATGTAACAATTTTAGGGATTATGTATCTATTTGAAGCCTTTTTAGGGTTTTAATGGTTGTTTATGGTTTGTAGTTTTTTAGGGTTTTTGTGGGTTGTTAACTGGTGTTTATGGTTTTTATGATGTCTGATGGCTTTTTAATGGTTTTTAGGGGGGTTTATGGGTTTTTTGTTTTTTTTGGGATTGATTGGGTTTGTTAGGGTTTTTTAGTGTTTTTTAGGGTTTGTTTGGGTATTATAGAGGTTTTTAAGGTTTATATATTGTGTTTTATCATTTTTTGGGTTCTTTAGGGTTTTTAGTGTTCATGAGAGTTTAATATGGTTCTTTAGGGTTTATTAGGGTTCTGTTGGGTTTATTAGTGTTCTTTAGGATTTGTTATAGTTTATTAGCATTTTTGATGTATTTTAGGGTTTTATTTGGCATTTTTAAGAATTAATAGATTTTTCTAGGATTTATCAACCTTTTTTAGGGTTATTTAGGATTTATTAGGGGTAATTAGGATTTATTTTATTTATTAGGGTTTAGTAACATGTATTTGGGTTTATTACGATTTATTAGGGTTTATTATGATATGGTAGGGTTTATTATTGTTTATTAGGGATTTGTTATGGTTTCCTTAAGTTTGATATGATTTATTTGGCATTGTTAGGATTTGTTACGATTTATTTGGGGTTGTTAGGGTTTGTTACGATTTATTTTTGGGTTATTAGAGTTTTTTAGGGTTTATTAGTGGGTTGTTAGGGTTTGTTACGATTTATTATTGGGATTATTAGAGTTTATTAGGGTTTATTAAGTATTTTTAGGGTTCTATTAGGATTGAGTTGGGTTTATTAGGGTATATTATGGTATATTTGGGTATGTTAAAGATTTATTAGGGGTTATTGTGGTTCATTATCATGTATTAATTTTCAAGAGGGTATATTCGGGTTTTATAGTGTTTAGTAGTGTTTATTCGGGTTTATTAGCGCTTTTAAGCTTTGTTATGTTTTATTAGAATTTATTAGGGGTTTTAGGTCTTCTTAATGGTATATTTGCATTTTTTTAGGGTTTAGTCGGGTTTATTATGGTTTATTATTGTGTGTTAAGGTTTATTAGGGTTGAGTATGTATTTTTATGGTTTTATTAGGGTTGAGTAAGTATCTTTAAAGTTTTATTAGGGTTTATTAGGGTTGAGTACAATTAATTATGGTTTGTTAAGGATTTTTAGGGTTTACTAGGGTTTGTTAGTGTTTTTATTAGGGTATATGAGTGTTTTTTAGTTTTTTAATATATATGAGGGGTTGTTATGACTTTTTATGTTTTATTAGCTCATTTTTAGTGTTTGTGATCATTTTTTATGTTGTATTAGCTTTTATTTGATTTTATTATGGTTTATTTGGGTTTCAAGGGATTTTTAATGGTTTGTTTGTTTTTTTTGTTTATTGGGGTTTAGTTGGGTTTTATTAGGTTTTGGTATGGTGTGTCAAGGTTTATTTGGGTTGAGAAGGTATTTTTAGGGTTTTATTATGATTTTATTAGGGTTTGTTAGTTTTTATTAGGGTTTATTAGAGATTTTTAGGGTTTATTAGGGTTTGTTAGGGGTTTATTAGTTTTTTTGTTTTATTAGGTTATATTAGAGTTTGTTTGGTCTTTTTAGATAATATATCATGTTTTTATTGTTTGGGAGAGTTTTTTTTGTTTGTGAGTGTTTTTGGGGATTCTTAGGTTATATTAGAGTTATTATGGTTTTTTAGGGTTTCTAGGGATTTTTAAGGTATAATAGATATTGTTTGTCTTTATTAGGTTATATTACTGTTTTTAGGTCTTTTTAGGTAATATAGCACGTTTTCATTGTTTGTGATCGTTTTTATATTGTTTGTGTGCGTTTTAGGGTTTATTGGGTTATATTAGATTTTATCAGGGTTTCTAGGGATTTTTTAAGGCATACTTTCATTTTTTCTTTATTAGGGGTTTCTAGGGTTTTATTCGGGGTTATTATGGTGTGTTAAGGTTTGTTAGGGTTGAGTAGGGTTTATTTGGCTTTATTTATTGTTTATTGGGGCTTTTTATTGTTTATTGGGTTTTATTAGGTTTTATTATTGTTTATTAGTGACTATTAAGGTTGGTTAGGGTTGTTTAGGTTTTATTAATGTGTTTTTAGGGATTATTAGGTTTTATTATCATATATTAGGGTTTATTAGGGATTTTTGGGGTTTTATTATGGTTGAGTAGAGTTTCATAGGGTTTTTAGGGATTATAAGTCATTTTTAGGGATTATTGGAGTTTATTAGGGGTTTATTAGGGTTTAATTTTCTATATTATGGTATATTAGGGTTTAATATTTTTAAGGGTTTTAAAGCATTATTTGTGTTTTGTAGCATTTTCATTGTTTATGTAGCATTTTTAGGGTTTCTGTAGTGTGTTTATATTTAAGTTTTATGTAGCATTTTTTAGGGTTTATGTTGCATTTTTTGGGTTTATGTAGTGTTTTTAGAGGTGATGTAGCGTTTATGTTGCATTTTTTAGGGTTTATGTAACGTTTTTAGGGTTCATGTAGTGTTTTTAGAGTTTATATTGTGTTTTTAGGTTTTATGGAGCATTTTTTAATGTTTATGTTGCATTTTTTGGGGTTTATGTTGTGTTTTTATGGTTTATGTTACAGTTCTAGGGTTTATGTAGTGCTTTTAGGGTTTGTGTATCATTTTTTGGTTTATGTTTCGTTTTTTCTTTTATGTTGCGTTTTTACGGTTTTAGTTTCATTTTTAAGGGTTTATGTAACAATTTTAGTTATTATGTATCTATTTGAAGCCTTTTTAGGGTTTTAATGTTTGTTTATGGTTTGTAGTTTTTTAGGGTTTTTATGGGTTGTTAACTGGTGTTTATGGTTTTTATGGTGTCTGATGGATTTTTAATGGTTTTTAGGGGGGTTTATGGGTTTATTTGTTTTTTTGGGATTAATTGGGGTTGTTAGGGTTTTTTAGTGTGTTTTAGGGTTTGTTTGGGTATTATATAGGTTTTTAAGGTTTATATATTGTGTTTTAGCATTTTTTGGGTTCTTTAGGGTTTTTAGTGTTCTTGAGAGTTTAATATGGTTCTTTCGGGTTTATTAGAGTTCTTTTGGGTTTATTAGTGTTCTTTAGGATTTGTTATAGTTTATTAGCATTTTTTATGTATATTAGGGTTTTATTTGGCATTTTTAGGCATTAATATCTTTTTCTAGGGTTTATCAACCTTTTTTAGGTTTATTTAGGATTTATTAGGGGTTATTAGGATTTATTTTATTTATTAGGGTTTAGTAACGTGTATTTGGGTTTATTACGATTTATTAGTGTTTATTATGATATGTTAGGGTTTATTATTGTTCATTAGGGATTTGTTATGGTTTCTTTAAGTATGATATGATTTATTTGGCATTGTTGGGATTTGTTACGATTTATTTGGGGTTGTTAGGGTTTGTTACGATTTATTTTGGGGTTATTAAAGTTTGTTAGGGTTTATTAGTGGGTTGTTAGGGTTTGTTACGATTTATTTTTGGGGTTATTAGAGTTTATTAGGGTTTATTAAGTATTTTTAGGGTTTTATTAGGATTGAGTTGGGTTTATTAGGGTTTATTATGGTATATTATGGTATATTTGGGTATGTTAAGAATTTCTTAGGGGTTATTATGGTTCATTATCGTGTATTAATTTTTAAGAGGGTATATTAGGGTTTTATAGTGTTTAGTAGTGTTTATTCGGGTTTATTAGCGCTTTTAAGCTTTGTTATGTTTTATTAGCATTTATTAGGGGTTTTAGGGCTTCTTAATGGTATATTTGCATTTTTTTAGGGTTTAGTCGGGTTTATTATGGTTTATTATGGTGTGTTAAGGTTTATTAGGGTTGAGTAGGTATTTTTATGGTTTTATTAGGGTTGACTAAGTATCTTTAAGGTTTTATTAGGGTTTATTAGGGTTCAATACAGTTAATTATGGTTTGTTAAGGATTTTTAGGGTTTACTAGGGTTTGTTAGTGTTTTTATTAGGTTATATGAGTGGTTTTTAGTTTTTTAATATATATGAGGGTTTGTTATGAATTTTTAGGTTTTATTAGCTCATTTTTAGTGTTTGTGATTATTTTTTATGTTTTATTAGCTTTTATTTGAATTTATTATGGTTTATTTGGGTTTCAAGGGATTTTTAATGGTTTTTTTTGTTTTTTTTGTTTATTGGGGTTTAGTTGGGTTTTATTAGGTTTTGGTATGGTGTGTCAAGGTTTATTTGGGTTGAGAAGGTATTTTTAGGGTTTTATTATGGTTTTATTAGGGTTTGTTAGTTTTTATTAGGGTTTATTAGGGATTTTTAGGGTTTATTAGGGTTTTTTAGGGGTTTATTAGTTTTTTTGTTTTATTAGGTTATATTAGAGTTTGTTTGGTCTTTTTAGATAATATAGCATGTTTTTATTGTTTGTGAGAGTTTTGTTTTTGTTTGTGAGTGTTTTTCGGGTTTCATAGGTTATATTAGAGTTATTATGGTTTTTTAGGGTTTCTAAGGATTTTTATGGTATAATAGAGATTGTTTGTCTTTATTAGGTTATATTACTGTTTTTAGGTCTTTTTAGGTAATATAGCGCGTTTTAATTATTTGTGATCATGATTATATTGTTTGTGTGCGTTTTTGGGTTTATTGGGTTATATTAGATTTTATCAGGGTTTCAAGGGATTTTTTAAGGCATACTTGCATTTTTTCTTTATTAGGGTTTTCTAGGGTTTTATTCGGGGTTATTATGGTGTGTTAAGGTTTGTTAGGGTTGAGTAGGGTTTATTTGGCTTTATTTATTGTTTATTGGGGCTTTTTATTTTTTATTGGGGTTTATTAGGTTTTATTAGTGTTTATTAGTGACTATTAAGGTTGGTTAGGGTTGTTTAGGTTTTATTAATGTGTTTTTAGGGATTATTAGGTTTTATTATCATATATTAGGGTTTATTAGGGATTTTTTGGGTTTTATTATGGTTGAGTAGAGTTTCATAGGGTTTTTAGGGATTATAAGGCATTTTTAGGGATTATTGGAGTTTATTAGGGGTTTATTAGGGTTTAATTTTCTATATTAAGGTATTTTAGGGTTTAATATTTTTAAGGATTTTAAAGCATTATTTGTGTTTTGTAGCATTTTTATTGTTTATGTATCATTTTTAGGGTTTATGTAGTGTGTGTAGGTTTTAGGTTTTATGTAACATTTTTTAGGGTTTATGTTGCATTTTCTGGGTTTATGTAGCGTTTTTAGGGGTGATGTAGCATTTATGTTGCATTTTTTAGGGTTTATGTAACATTTTTAGGGTTCATGTAGTGTTTTTAAAGTTTATATTGTGTTTTTAGGTTTTATGGAGCATTTTGTAATGTTTATGTTGCATTTTTTGGGGTTTATGTTGTGTTTTTATGGTTTATGTTACAGTTCTAGGGTTTGTGTAGTGCTTTTTGGCTTTATGTATCATTTTTTGGTTTATGTTTCGTTTTTTCTTTTATGTTGCGTTTTTACGGTTTTAGTTGCATTTTTAATGGTTTATGTAACAATTTTAGGGATTATGTATCTATTTGAAGCCTTTTTAGGGTTTTAATGGTTGTTTATGGTTTGTAGTTTTTTAGGGTTTTTATGGGTTGTTAACTGGTGTTTATGGTTTTTATGGTGTCTGATGGATTTTTAATTTTTTTTAGGGGGGTTTGTGGGTTTATTTGTTTTTTTGGGATTAATTGGGGTTGTTAGGGTTTTTAGTGTGTTTCAGGGTTTGTTTGGGTATTATAGAGGTTTTTAAGGTTTATATATTGTGTTTTTTCATTTTTTGGGTTCTTTAGGGTTTTTAGTGTTCTTGAGAGTTTAATATGGTTCTTTAGGGTTTATTATGGTTCTTTTGGGTTTATTAGTGTTCTTTTGGATTTGTTATAGTTTATTAGCATTTTTTATGTATATTAGGGTTTTATTTGGCATTTTTAGGCATTAATAGATTTTTCTAGGGTATATCAACCTTTTTTAGGGTTATTTAGGATTTATTAGGGGTAATTAGGATTTATTTTATTTATTAGGGTTTAGTAACGTGTATTTGGGTTTATTATGATTTATTAGGGTTTATTATGATATGGTAGGGTTTATTATTGTTCATTAGGGCTTTGTTATGGTTTTCTTTAAGTTTGATATGATTTATTTGGCATTGTTAGGATTTGTTACGATTTATTTGGGGTTGTTAGGGTTTGTTACGATTTATTTTTGGGTTATCAGTGTTTTTTAGGGTTTATTAGTGGGTTGTTAGGGTTTGTTACGATTTATTTTTGGGGTTATTAGAGTTTATTAGGGTTTATTAAGTATTTTTAGGGTTTTATTAGGATTGAGTTGGGTTTATTAGGGTTTATTATGGTATATTATGGTATATTTGGGTATGTTAAGAATTTCTTAGGGGTTATTATGGTTCATTATCGTGTATTAATTTTTAAGAGGGTATATTAGGGTTTTATAGTGTTTAGTAGTGTTTATTCGGGTTTATTAGCGCTTTTAAGCTTTGTTATGTTTTATTAGCATTTATTAGGGGTTTTAGGGCTTCTTAATGGTATATTTGCATTTTTTTAGGGTTTAGTCGGGTTTATTATGGTTTATTATGGTGTGTTAAGGTTTATTAGGGTTGAGTAGGTATTTTTATGGTTTTATTAGGGTTGACTAAGTATCTTTAAGGTTTTATTAGGGTTTATTAGGGTTCAATACAGTTAATTATGGTTTGTTAAGGATTTTTAGGGTTTACTAGGGTTTGTTAGTGTTTTTATTAGGTTATATGAGTGGTTTTTAGTTTTTTAATATATATGAGGGTTTGTTATGAATTTTTAGGTTTTATTAGCTCATTTTTAGTGTTTGTGATTATTTTTTATGTTTTATTAGCTTTTATTTGAATTTATTATGGTTTATTTGGGTTTCAAGGGATTTTTAATGGTTTTTTTGTTTTTTTTGTTTATTGGGGTTTAGTTGGGTTTTATTAGGTTTTGGTATGGTGTGTCAAGGTTTATTTGGGTTGAGAAGGTATTTTTAGGGTTTTATTATGGTTTTATTAGGGTTTGTTAGTTTTTATTAGGGTTTATTAGGGATTTTTAGGGTTTATTAGGGTTTTTAGGGGTTTATTAGTTTTTTTGTTTTATTAGGTTATATTAGAGTTTGTTTGGTCTTTTTAGATAATATAGCATGTTTTTATTGTTTGTGAGAGTTTTGTTTTTGTTTGTGAGTGTTTTTGGGGTTTTTTAGGTTATATTAGAGTTATTATGGTTTTTTAGGTTTTCTAGGGATTTTTAATGTATAATAGAGATTGTTTGTCTTTATTAGGTTATATTACTGTTTTTAGGTCTTTTTAGGTAATATAGCGTGTTTTCATTGTTTGTGATCGTTTTCATATTATTTTTGTGCGTTTTAGGGTTTATTGGGTTATATAAGATTTTATCAGGGTTTCTAGGGATTTTTTAAGGCATACATGCATTTTTTTCTTTATTTGGGTTTTCTAGGGTTTTATTCGGGGTTATTATGGTGTGTTATGGTTTGTTAGGGTTGAGTAGGGTTTATTTGGCTTTATTTATTGTTTATTGGGGCTTTTTATTGTTTATTGGGGTTTATTAGGTTTTATTAGTGTTTATTAGTGACTATTAAGGTTGGTTATGTTTTATTAATGTGTTTTTAGGGCTTATTAGGTTTTATTATCATATATTAGGGTTTATTAGGGATTTTTGGGGTTTTATTATGGTTGAGTAGAGTTTCATAGGGTTTTTAGGGATTATTGGAGTTTATTAGGGGTTTATTAGGGTTTAATTTTCTATATTATGGTATGTTAGGGTTTAGTATTTTTAAGGGTTTTAAAGCATTATTTGTGTTTTGTAGCATTTTTATTGTTTATGTAGCATTTTTAGGGTTTCTGTAGTGTGTTTAGGATTTAGGTTTTATGTAGCATTTTTTAGGGTTTATGTTGCATTTTTTGGGTTTATGTAGCATTTTTAGGGGTGATGTAGCGTTTATGTTGCATTTTTTAGGGTTTATGTAACGATTTTAGGGTTCATGTAGTGTTTTTAGAGTTTATATTGTGTTTTTAGGTTTTATGGAGCATTTTTTAATGTTTATGTTGCATTTTTTGGGGTTTATGTTGTGTTTTTATGGTTTATGTTATAGTTCTAGGGTTTATGTAGTGCTTTTAGGGTTTATGTGTCATTTTTTGGTTTATGTTTCGTTTTTTCTTTTATGTTGCGTTTTTACGGTTTTAGTTTCATTTTTAAGGGTTTATGTAACAATTTTAGGGATTATATATCTATTTGAAGCCTTTTTAGGGTTTTAATGGTTGTTTATGGTTTGTAGTTTTTGAGGGTTTTTATGGGTTGTTAACTGGTGTTTATGGTTTTTATGGTGTCTGATGGATTTTTAATGGTTTTTAGGGGGGTTTGTGGGTTTATTTGTTTTTTTGGGATTAATTGGGGTTGTTAGGGTTTTTTAGTGTGTTTTAGGGTTTGTTTGGGTATTATATAGGTTTTTAAGGTTTATATATTGTGTTTTAGCATTTTTTGGGTTCTTTAGGGTTTTTAGTGTTCTTGATAGTTTAATATGGTTCTTTAGGGTTTATTAGGGTTATTTTGGGTTTATTAGTGTTATTTAGGATTTGTTAGAGTTTATTAGCATTTTTTATGTATATTAGGGTTTTATTTGGCATTTTTAGGCATTAATAGCTTTTTCTAGGGTTTATCAACCTTTTTTAGGGTTATTTAGGATTTATTAGGGGTAATTAGGATTTATTTTATTTATTAGGGTTTAGTAACGTGTATTTGGGTTTATTACGATTTATTAGGGTTTATTATGATATGGTAGGGTTTATTATTGTTTATTAGGGATTTGTTATGGTTTCCTTAAGTTTGATATGATTTATTTGGCATTGTTAGGATTTGTTACGATTTATTTGGGGTTGTTAGGGTTTGTTACGATTTATTTTTGGGTTATTAGAGTTTTTTAGGGTTTATTAGTGGGTTGTTAGGGTTTGTTACGATTTATTATTGGGGTTATTAGAGCTTTTTAGGGTTTATTAAGTATTTTTAGGGTTCTATTAGGATTGAGTTGGGTTTATTAGGGTATATTATGGTATATTTGGGTATGTTAAAGATTTATTAGGGGTTATTGTGGTTCATTATCATGTATTAATTTTCAAGAGGGTATATTTGGGTTTTATAGTGTTTAGTAGTGTTTATTCGGGTTTATTAGCGCTTTTAAGCTTTGTTATGTTTTATTAGCATTTATTAGGGGTTTTAGGTCTTCTTAATGGTATATTTGCATTTTTTTAGGGTTTAGTCGAGTTTATTATGGTTTATTATTGTGTGTTAAGGTTTATTAGGGTTGAGTATGTATTTTTATGGTTTTATTAGGGTTGAGTAAGTATCTTTAAGGTTTTATTAGGGTTTATTAGGGTTGAGTACAGTTAATTATGGTTTGTTAAGGATTTTTAGGGTTTACTAGGGTTTGTTAGTGTTTTTATTAGGGTATATGAGTGTTTTTTAGTTTTTTAATATATATGAGGGTTTGTTATGACTTTTTATGTTTTATTAGCTCATTTTTAATGTTTGTGATCATTTTTTATGTTGTATTAGCTTTTATTTTAATTTATTATGGTTTATTTGGGTTTCAAGGGATTTTTAATGGTTTGTTTGTTTTTTTGTTTATTGGGGTTTAGTTGGGTTTTATTAGGTTTTGGTATGGTGTGTCAAGGTTTATTTGGGTTGAGAAGGTATTTTTAGGGTTTTATTATGATTTTATTAGGGTTTGTTAGTTTTTATTAGGGTTTATTAGAGATTTTTAGGGTTTATTAGGGTTTGTTAGGGGTTTATTAGTTTTTTTGTTTTATTAGGTTATATTAGAGTTTCTTTGGTCTTTTTAGATAATATATCATGTTTTTATTGTTTGTGAGAGTTTTTTTTTGTTTGTGAGTGTTTTTGGGGTTTCTTAGGTTATATTAGAGTTATTATGGTTTTTTAGGGTTTCTAGGTATTTTTAAGGTATAATAGAGATTGTTTGTCTTTATTAGGTTATATTACTGTTTTTAGGTCTTTTTAGGTAATATAGCACATTTTCATTGTTTGTGATCGTTTTTATATTGTTTGTGTGCGTTTTAGGGTTTATTGGGTTATATTAGATTTTATCAAGGTTTCTAGGGATTTTTTAAGGTATACTTGCATTTTTTTCTTTATTAGGGGTTTCTAGGGTTTTATTCGGGGTTATTATGGTGTGTTAAGGTTTGTTAGGGTTGAGTAGGGTTTATTTGGCTTTATTTATTGTTTATTGGGGCTTTTTATTGTTTATTGGGGTTTATTAGGTTTTATTATTGTTTATTAGTGACTATTAAGGTTGATTAGGGTTGTTTAGGTTTTATTAATTTGTTTTTAGGGCTTATTAGGTTTTATTATCATATATTAGGGTTTATTATTGATTTTTGGGGTTTTATTATGGTTGAGTAGAGTTTCATAGGGTTTTTAGGGATTATAAGGCATTTTTAGGGATTATTGGAGTTTATTAGGGGTTTATTAGGGTTTAATTTTCTATATTTTGGTATATTAGGGTTTAATATTTTTATGGGTTTTAAAGCATTATTTGTGTTTTGTAGCATTTTTATTGTTTATGTAGCATTTTTAGGGTTTCTGTAGTGTGTTTAGATTTAAGTTTTATATAGCATTTTTTAGGGTTTATGTTGCATTTTCTGGGTTTATGTAGCGTTTTTAGAGGTGATGTAGCGTTTATGTTGCATTTTTTAGGATTTATGTAACGTTTTTAGGGTTCATGTAGTGTTTTTAGAGTTTATATTGTGTTTTTAGGTTTTATGGAGCATTTTTTAATGTTTATGTTGCATTTTTTGGGGTTTATGTTGTGTTTTTATGGTTTATGTTACAGTTCTAGGGTTTATGTAGTGCTTTTAGGGTTTATGTATCATTTTTTGGTTTATGTTTCGTTTTTTCTTTTATGTTACGTTTTTACGGTTTTAGTTGCATTTTTAAGGGTTTATGTAACAATTTTAGTTATTATGTATCTATTTGAAGCCTTTTTAGGGTTTTAATGGTTGTTTATGGTTTGTAGTTTTTTAGGGTTTTTATGGGTTGTTAACTAGTGTTTATGGTTTTTATGGTGTCTGATTGATTTTTAATGGTTTTTAGGGGGGTTTATGGGTTTATTTGTTTTTTTGGGATTAATTGGGGTTGTTAGGGGTTTTTAGTGTGTTTTAGGGTTTGTTTGTGTATTATATAGGTTTTTAAGGTTTATATATTGTGTATTAGCATTTTTTGGGTTCTTTAGGGTTTTTAGTGTTCTTGAGAGTTTAATATGGTTCTTTCGGGTTTATTAGAGTTCTTTTGGGTTTATTAGTGTTCTTTAGGATTTTTTATAGTTTATTAGCATTTTTGATGTATATTAGGGTTTTATTTGGCATTTTTAGGCATTAATATCTTTTTCTAGGGTTTATCAACCTTTTTTAGGTTTATTTAGAATTTATTAGGGGTTATTAGGGATTATTTTATTTATTAGGGTTTAGTAACGTGTATTTGGGTTTATTACGATTTATTAGTGTTTATTATGATATGTTAGGGTTCATTATTGTTCATTAGGGCTATGTTATGGTTTCTTTAAGTATGATATGATTTATTTGGCATTATTGGGATTTGTTACGATTTATTTGGGGTTGTTAGGGTTTGTTACGATTTATTTTGGGGTTATTAGTGTTTTTTAGGGTTTATTAGTGGGTTGTTAGGGTTTGTTACGATTTATTTTTGGGGTTATTAGAGTTTATTAGGGTTTATTAAGTATTTTTAGGGTTTTATTAGGATTGAGTTGGGTTTATTAGGGTTTATTATGGTATATTATGTTATATTTGGGTATGTTAAGAATTTATTAGGGGTTATTATGGTTCATTATCGTTTATTAATTTTTAAGAGGGTATATTAGGGTTTTATAGTGTTTAGTAGTGTTTATTCGGGTTTATTAGCGCTTTTAAGCTTTGTTATGTTTTATTAGCATTTATTAGCGGTTTTAGTGCTTCTTAATGGTATATTTGCATTTTTTTAGGGTTTAGTCGGGTTTATTATGGTTTATTATGGTGTGTTAAGGTTTATTAGGGTTGAGTAGGTATTTTTATGGTTTTATTAGGGTTGACTAAGTATCTTTAAGGTTTTATTAGGGTTTATTAGGGTTCAGTACAGTTAATTATGGTTTGTTAAGGATTTTTAGGGTTTACTAGGGTTTGTTAGTGTTTTTATTAGGTTATATGAGTGGTTTTTAGTTTTTTAATATATATGAGGGGTTGTTATGAATTTTTAGGTTTTATTAGCTCATTTTTAGTGTTTGTGATCATTTTTTCTGTTTTATTAGCTTTTATTTGAATTTATTATGGTTTATTTGGGTTTGAAGGTATTTTTAATGGTTTTTTTTGTTTTTTGTTTATTGGGGTTTAGTTGGGTTTTATTAGGTTTTGGTATGGTGTGTCAAGGTTTATTTGGGTTGAGAAGGTATTTTTAGGGTTTTATTATGGTTTTATTAGGGTTTGTTAGTTTTTATTAGGGTTTATTAGGGATTTTTAGGGTTTATTAGGGTTTTTTAGGGGTTTATTAGTTTTTTTGTTTTATTAGGTTATATTAGAGTTTGTTTGGTCTTTTTAGATAATATAGCATGTTTTTATTATTTGTGAGAGTTTTGTTTTTGTTTGTGAGTGTTTTTGGGGTTTCATAGGTTATATTAGAGTTATTATGGTTTTTTAGGGTTTCTAAGGATTTTTATGGTATAATAGAGATTGTTTGTCTTTATTAGGTTATATTACTGTTTTTAGGTCTTTTTAGGTAATATAGCGCGTTTTAATTGTTTGTGATCATCATTATATTGTTTGTGTGCGTTTTAGGGTTTATTGGGTTATATAAGATTTTATCAGGGTTTCAAGGGATTTTTTAAGGCATACTTGCATTTTTTCTTTATTAGGGTTTTCTAGGGTTTAATTCGGGGTTATTATGGTGTGTTAAGGTTTGTTAGGGTTGAGTAGGGTTTATTTGGCTTTATTTATTGTTTATTGGGGCTTTTTATTTTTTATTGGGGTTTATTAGGTTTTATTAGTGTTTATTAGTGACTATTAAGGTTGGTTAGGGTTGTTTAGGTTTTATTAATGTGTTTTTAGGGCTTATTAGGTTTTATTATCATATATTAGGGTTTATTAGGGATTTTTGGGGTTTTATTATGGTTGAGTAGAGTTTCATAGGGTTTTAGGGATTATAAGGCATTTTTAGGGATTATTGGAGTTTATTAGGGGTTTATTAGGGTTTAATTTTCTATATTATGGTATATTAGGGTTTAATATTTTTAAGGGTTTTAAAGCATTATTTGTGTTTTGTAGAATTTTTATTGTTTATGTAGCATTTTTAGGGTTTATGTAGTGTGTATAGGTTTTAGGTTTTATGTATCATTTTTTAGGGTTTATGTTGCATTTTCTGGGTTTATGTAGCGTTTTTAGGGGTGATGTAGCGTTTATGTTTCATTTTTTAGGGTTTATGTAACGTTTTTAGGGTTCATGTAGTGTTTTTAGAGTTTATATTGCGTTTTTAGGTTTTATGGAGCATTTTTTAATGTTTATGTTGCATTTTTTGGGGTTTATGTTGTGTTTTTATGGTTTATGTTACAGTTCTAGGGTTTGTGTAGTGCTTTTTGGCTTTATGTATCATTTTTTGGTTTATGTTTCGTTTTTTCTTTTATGTTGCGTTTTTACGGTTTTAGTTGCATTTTTAAGGGTTTATGTAACAATTTTAGGGATTATGTTTCTATTTGAAGCCTTTTTAGGGTTTTAATTATTGTTTATGGTTTGTAGTTTTTTAGGGTTTTTATGGGTTGTTAACTGGTGTTTATGGTTTTTATGGTGTCTGATGGCTTTTTAATGGTTTTTAGGGGGGTTTGTGGGTTTATTTGTTTTTTTGGGATTAATTGGGGTTGTTAGGGTTTTTTAGTGTGTTTCAGGGTTTGTTTGGGTATTATAGAGGTTTTTAAGGTTTATATATTGTGTTTTTTCATTTTTTGGGTTCTTTAGGGTTTTTAGTGTTCTTGAGAGTTTAATATGGTTGTTTACGGTTTATTATGGTTCTTTTGGGTTTATTAGTGTTCTTTTGGATTTTTTATAGTTTATTAGCATTTTTTATGTATATTAGGGTTTTATTTGGCATTTTTAGGCATTAATAGCTTTTTCTAGGGTTTATCAACCTTTTTTAGGGTTATTTAGGATTTATTAGGGGTAATTAGGATTTATTTTATTTATTAGGGTTTAGTAACGTGTATTTGGGTTTATTACGATTTATTAGGGTTTATTATGATATGGTAGGGTTTATTATTGTTCATTAGGGCTTTGTTATGGTTTCCTTAAGTTTGATATGATTTATTTGGCATTGTTAGGATTTGTTACGATTTATTTGGGGTTGTTAGGGTTTGTTACGATTTATTTTTGGGTTATCAGAGTTTTTTAGGGTTTATTAGTGGGTTGTTAGGGTTTGTTACAATTTATTTTTGGGGTTATTAGATTTTATTAGGGTTTATTAAGTATTTTTAGGGTTTTATTAGGATTGAGTTGGGTTTATTAGGGTATATTATGGTATATTATGGTATATTTGGGTATGTTAAGGATTTATTAGGGGTTATTGTGGTTCATTATCATGTATAAATTTTTAAGAGGGTATATTCGGGTTTTATAGTGTTTAGTAGTGTTTATTCGGGTTTATTAGCACTTTTTAGCTTTGTTATGTTTTATTAGCATTTATTAGGGGTTTTAGGTCTTCTTAATGGTATATTTTCATTTTTTTAGGGTTTAGTCGGGTTTATTAGGGTTTATTATGGTGTGTTAAGGTTTATTAGGGTTGAGTAGGTAGTTTTATGGTTTTATTAGGGTTGAGTAAGTATCTTTAAGGTTTTATTAGGGTTTATTAGGGTTGAGTCCAGTTAATTATGGTTTGTTAAGGATTTTTAGGGTTTACTAGGGTTTTTTAGTGTTTTTATTACGGTATATGAGTGTTTTTTAGTTTTTTAATATATACGAGGGGTTGTTATGACTTTTTAGGTTTTATTAGCTCATTTTTAGTGTTTGTGATCAATTTTTATGTTTTATTATCTTTTATTTGAATTTATTATGGTTTATTTGGGTTTCAAGGGATTTTTAATGGTTTGTTTGTTTTTTTGTTTATTGGGATTTAGTTGGGTTTTATTAGGTTTTGGTATGGTGTGTCGAGGTTTATTTGGGTTGAGAAGGTATTTTTAGGGTTTTATTATGGTTTTATTAGGGTTTGTTAGTTTTTATTAGGGTTTATTAGGGATTTTTTGGGTTTATTAGAGTTTGTTAGGGGTTTATTAGTTTTTTTGTTTTATTTGGTTATATTAGAGTTTGTTTGGTCTTTTTATATAATATATCATGTTTTTATTGTTTTTGAGAGTTTTGTTTTTGTTTGTGAGTGTTTTTGGGGTTTCTTAGGTTATATTAGAGTTATTATGGTTTTTTAGGGTTTCTAGGGATTTTTAATGTATAATAGAGATTGTTTGGCTTTGTTAGGTTATATTACTGTTTTTAGGTCTTTTTAGGTAATATAGCGTGTTTTCATTGTTTTTGATCGTTTTCATATTATTTGTGTGCGTTTTAGGGTTTATTGGGTTATATTAGATTTTATCAGGGTTTCTAGGGATTTTTTAAGGCATACTTGCATTTTTTTATTAATTTGGGTTTTCTAGGGTTTTATTCGGGGTTATTATGGTGTGTTAAGGTTTGTTAGGGTTGAGTAGGGTTTATTTGGCTTTATTTATTGTTTATTGGGGCTTTTTATTGTTTATTGGGGTTTATTAGGTTTTATTAGTGTTTATTAGTGA
Source organism: Viscum album (assembly GCA_963277665.1). NCBI lineage: Eukaryota > Viridiplantae > Streptophyta > Magnoliopsida > Santalales > Viscaceae > Viscum > Viscum album. The sequence goes on from CAUJRU010000008.1 coordinate 766,058, forward strand.
CTATTAAGGTTGGTTAGGTTTTATTAATGTGTTTTTAGGGCTTATTAGGTTTTATTATCATATATTAGGGTTTATTAGGGATTTTTGGGATTTTATTATGGTTGAGTAGAGTTTCATAGGGTTTTTAGGGATTATTGGAGTTTATTAGGGGTTTATTAGGGTTTATTTTTCTATATTATGGTATGTTAGGGTTTAATATTTTTAAGGGTTTTAAAGCATTATTTGTGTTTTGTAGCATTTTTATTGTTTATGTAGCATTTTTAGGGTTTCTGTAGTGTGTTTAGGATTTAGGTTTTATGTAGCATTTTTTAGGGTTTATGTTGCATTTTTTGGGTTTATGTAGCGTTTTTAGGGGTGATGTAGCGTTTATGTTGCATTTTTTAGGGTTTATGTAACGTTTTTAGGGTTCATGTCGTGTTTTTAGAGTTTATATTGTGTTTTTAGGTTTTATGGAGCATTTTTTAATGTTTATGTTGCATTTTTTGGGGTTTATGTTGTGTTTTTATGGTTTATGTTACAGTTCTAGGGTTTATGTAGTGCTTTTAGGGTTTATGTATCATTTTTTGGTTTATGTTTCGTTTTTTCTTTTATGTTGCGTTTTTACAGTTTTAGTTGCATTTTTAAGGGTTTATGTAACAATTTTAGGGATTATGTATCTATTTGAAGCCTTTTTAGGGTTTTAATGGTTGTTTATGGTTTGTAGTTTTTTAGGGTTTTTATGGGTTGTTAACTGGTGTTTATGGTTTTTATGGTGTCTAATGGATTTTTAATGGTTTTTAGGGGGGTTTGTGGCTTTATTTGTTTTTTGGGGATTAATTGGGGTTGTTAGGGTTTTTTAGTGTGTTTTAGGGTTTGTTTGGGTATTATATAGGTTTTTAAGGTTTATATATTGTGTTTTAGCATTTTTTGGGTTCTTTAGGGTTTTTAGTGTTCTTGAGAGTTTAATATGGTTCTTTAGGGTTTATTAGGGTTCTTTTGGGTTTATTAGTGTTCTTTAGGATTTGTTATAGTTTATTAGCATTATTTATGTATATTAGGGTTTTATTTGGCATTTTTAGGCATTAATAGCTTTTTCTAGGGTTTATCAACCTTTTTTAGGGTTATTTAGGATTTATTAGGGGTAATTAGGATTTATTTTATTTATTAGGGTTTAGTAACGTGTATTTTGGTTTATTACGATTTATTAGGGTTTATTATGATATGTGAGGGTTTATTATTGTTCATTAGGGATTTGTTATGGTTTCCTTAAGTTTGATATGATTTATTTGGCATTGTTAGGATTTGTTACGATTTATTTGGGGTTGTTAGGGTTTGTTACGATTTATTTTTGGGTTATTAGAGTTTTTTAGGGTTTATTAGTGGGTTGTTAGGGTTTGTTACGATTTATTATTGGGGTTATTAGAGTTTATTAGGGTTTATTAAGTATTTTTAGGGTTTTATTAGGATTAAGTTGGATTTATTAGGGTATATTATGGTATATTTGGGTATGTTAAGGATTTATTATGGGTTATTGTGGTTCATTATCGTGTATTAATTTTTAAGAGGGTATATTCGGGTTTTATAGTGTTTAGTAGTGTTTATTCGGGTTTATTAGCGCTTTTAAGCTTTGTTATGTTTTATTAGCATTTATTAGGGGTTTTAGGTCTTCTTAATTGTATATTTGTA